>JAKSZT010054524.1:1702316-1788104 GCA_026826555.1 Tolypeutes matacus | reverse complement strand
AGGAAGGAAGGAAGGAAGGAAGGAAGGAAGGAAGGAAGGAAGGAAGGGTGAGTCCTCCAACTTTCAAGCTGTTTTGGGCTATTTGCGGATCCTCAACTTTCCAAAAAAAAAAATGATAATTGGCTATTCCATTACTGAAAAGTAGGCTGTTGGGATTCTGATTAGGTTGAATCTGTGGGTAGAATTGACATTTTAATCCATAACCATGGAATGTCCTTCCATTTCTTTAGGTTTTCTTTGATTTCTTTTAGAAATGCTATGTAGCTTTCTGTGTACATGTCCTGTACATCCTTGGTAAAATACATTCCTAGATATGTCATTCTTTTTTTTTTTTTTTTAAAGATTTTATTTATTTATTCATTTATCCCCCCCTTGCTGCTTGTGCTTGCTGGGTCAGCTAACCATGCCGTGCGGGCGGGCTTGCCTTCACCAGGAGGCCCCGGGAACCGAACCCGGGGCCTCCCATATGGTAAACGGGAGCCCTACTGATTGAGCCACAGCCGCTTCCCTATTTCATTCTTTTAGTTGCTGTAGTAAATGATTTTTTTTCTTGATTTCCTCCCAGATTGCACTTTACCTATGTATAGAAACACTACTGATTTTTGCATGTTGATCTTGCACCCTGCCACTTTGCTGAATATATTTAACAGCTGTAGTAGATTTGTCAGATTTTGGGGGCTTTTCTATATATAAGTGCATTAGCCAGGGTTCTCCAGGGAAACAGAACTGACAGGAGATATCTGTAAATAGTATAAGATTTTATAAAATTGTCTCATATGACTGTGGGAATGCCCAAGTCCAAATTCCACAGGGCAGGCTGCAAGCCAGCTAATACAATGAAGGTCCTCAATGAGTTCCCCAGAAGATGCTGTCTGTCTGAATTAGAGATGAAAATTCTCTCTCTGAATGCTTATATCTCTCTTTTTAAGGTCTCTAAGTGATTGAATGAGATGTATCTCAATGCTAATGGCAATCTCTTCAATTGGCTGTAGATGTAACCAGTCATATATGCAACCAACTCACTGATGATTAAAGTCCATAAAGGCCCTTTTATTACAATTATCTCAGGGCTTGCTTAACCAAACAACTGGGCACCATTACCTCCCCAAGTTCACACATTATTCTAATCAAGTCCACCAATTGTCAACACGCAGCCATATACATCACCTTAAACCAGGTGTTCTTAACCTTTTTTGTTCCACAGACCCCTTTGCCAGTCAGGTGAAAACCATGGACTCCTTACTAAGTCCACGCTATACTGGGTATTATTTAATAAATATATCACACTCACACCAACACATCCCCACAAGAATAATGTTTGTTTTTTGTTTTTTTTTCAATTCAAGCTCATGGACCCCTTGTTAAGAACCCCTCCTTAAACCATACTGAATCTCTAAATAAACACTATAACAGATATATATATCTGTTATAAATATATATATATTTACCTATCAATGCTCACTTGTCCTGCATACAACTGGAGGTGCACTAAATCTCTCCAGAAAAGCATACAAGCCCTTGGGTAATATTCACTTTTAAACTTGACATCCTAAAAACCTGTGACATGAGATTTATACAACTTACATCATAAGATAAGGGGGAAATATGGGGTAAAAAACAAAGATATTCATTATAGGTATATATACAAACATACGCATAACAAAACAAGGAAAATATATCTTCATTTCTGTAACTGGCACATGGCCAAAGTTCATATTTATTATTACCTTCTTCCATTACCCATTCCATGTTCCCTTTACCCTCAACTGGTCGTGATTCTTTGCCTGGTGGGGTGACCCATACTTACATTCTTGAAGGTTCTGGGCCATTGTTAGTCCAGCCTGGACTGGACTGCTGAAGTTTTCCACTGACTTTAATTACAGGGTATGATAGTATTAAGAGATACCCTAGGGGCTCTCCTATATCCCAGGAAATCTCTTCTTTACATCTATTGTGTGGTTGCAGTTCTATTTCCCCTTGATAGTCAGGACCAATCAACTTCTTTGCCTATTGATTCAGGGGCATGAGCAGCCCAAAGTGGCCACAAGGTAATCTTAACTTCCAGATCAATGGAATCACTGTGTTTACTGATGGAAGCATGCCTCCTTTTGGGACTAAAACCTGTAGACCCGCAGAACAGAAGATTGCAGGGACAGGAAGCAAAAATTTTCCTAGTGGATCACTAGGGGTAATAGTGAGTGGTACCACTCCAATTTCCACCCTTTTATTCCTGGATATGTGAATCCTGGCTATGGGGAAGCAGCACCATAGAGTGGACATTGATTTAGAGCATACACAGCCTCCTGGAGAACATTGTCCCATTGCTGCAAAGTATTGCCACCTAGTTGGTACTGTGACTGAGTCTTCAAAAGGCCATTCCACTGTTCTAGCAATCCAATTGCTTCAGGATGATGGGGGACATGATAAAACCAGTAAATTCCATGAGCATGTGCCCATTCATGCACATAATTTGCTGTGAAGTGGGTTCCTTGATCAGATGCAATGCTGTGTGGAATACCATGGCAGTGCATAAGACACTCAGTAAGTCCATGGATGGTAGATATGGAAGAAGCATTGCATGTAAGGAAGGCAAATTCATATCCGGAGTGTGTGTCTATTTCAGTTAGAACAAAGCACTTCCCTTTCCATCATGGCAGTGGCCCAATGTAATCAACCTGCCCCCAGGTAGCAGGTTGATTACCTTGGGAAATTGTGCTATATCAGGGGCTAAGTGTGGGTCTCTGCAGCTGGCAGATTGAGCACTCAACAGTGACTGTAGCCAGGTTGGCCTTGGTGAGGGAAAGTCAAAGTTGTTGAACCCATACATAACCTCCATCCCTACAACCATGGCCATTTTGTTCATGAGTTTATTGGGCAATGACAGGAGTGGCTGTGGAAAAAGGCCTTATTGCTATCCACAGAATGGGTCAGCTTATTCAAGTGATTATTAAAGTCTTCATTACCCTCTTGTGAGCATTCACATGGGGCACAAATATGTTTATGTTCTTTCCCACTCAGAAATGTCTATCCACATGAATTTTCCTCAGCTCTCTTTGTCACCAATTTTCCAAACACATTCCTTCCAAGTCCCTGACCATCCAGCCAAACCATTGCCATCAGCCCATGAATCAGTGTACAAACCACACCTATGGCCATTTCTCCTTTCAAGCAAAATGAACAAACAAGTTCACTTCTTGAAGTTCTACCCACTGGAAGGAATTCCCTTTAAAAGCACTGTCCTTCAGGGATGACTCAGAAAGGGGCTGCAGTGCTGCAGCTGTCCACTTTCAGGTGGTACCTTCATATCGTGCAGCACCATCTGTAAAACAGGTCTGAGTTTTCTCTTCCTCAATCAACTTATTGTAAGGAACTCCCTAAGAGGCCATTGCTGTGGACTGGAAAATAGAAGGTAATGTAGCAGGAATGGTGGATATGGGCATTTGCACCACTTCCTCATATAACTTGCATGTGCCTTCAGAACCCACTTGAGCACTATCTCGAATATAACACTTCCACTCTATGATGGAGTGCTGTTGTGCACACCCAACTTTATGGTTTGGTGGGTCAGACAGCACTCAGCTTATGATAGTCAACTCAGATTTCATGGAAAATTGATGACCCATGGTTAAGTGTTCAGTCTCTGCTAAGGGCCAGTAGCAGGCCAAACGCTGTTTCTCAAAAGGAGAGTAGTTATCTCCAGAGGATGAAAGGGCTTTGCTCCAAAATCCTCAGGGTCTGCATTGTTATTCTCTTATATAGGTCTGCTAAAGGCTCCAGATGTTCTCTCTTTTTTTGCCACTGAAACTTCCAGCATCATTGGATCTGTTAAATTATATGTTCTAAGTGGCAGTACAGCTTGCACAGCAGCCTGGATTGTTGCAGAACCATCTCTTTTTCGAGTCCCCACTCAAAATTAGCAGCTTTTCTGGTTACTCCATAAATGGGCTGGAGAAGCACACCAAAATGGGGAATATGTTGCCTCCAAAATCCAAAGAGGCCAACTAAGCATTGTGCCTCTTTTCGGGTCCTAGAAGCAGCCAGATGCAACAGCTTATCTTTGACTTTAGAAGGGATATCTCAATATGTCCTACACTACTTGACACCTAGTAATTTCACTGAGTTGGAAGTCCCATGTATTTCCGTTGGATTTGTCTTCCATTCTCTTTCATGTACATGCCTTACTAATAAGTCTAGAGTACTTGCTACTTATTGCTCACTATTCCAATGAACACGATATCATCAATATAATGGACAAGTATCATGTCTTGTGGGAGGCAGACAATTTTATCATATAGGGATGGAAAGTTGATATAACCCTGAGATGGGACAGTGAAGGTGTATTGCTGGACTTGCCACCTGAAAGCAAACTATCTCTGGTGTTCTTTACTAATGGCAATTGAGAAAAAAGCATTTGCCAGATCAAGTACTAGGGGACGTGTTGATTTGCTCAAGCAATGATACCACATCTGAAGTAGGAGCTGCAATTGGAGACACCATTTTGCTATGTTTACTATAATCTACTGTCATCCTCCAAGATCCATCTGTCTTCTGCACAGGCCAAATAGCAAAGTTGAAAGGGGTTGTGTTGGGAATAACTACACCTGCATCCCTCAAATCCTTGTTTGTGGCACTGATCTCAACAATCTTTCCAGGAATCTGGTATTGCTTTTGATTTACTATTTTGCTAGGTAGGAACAGTTCTAGTAGCTTCCACTTGGCCTTTACTACCATAATGCCTTCATTCCAAAAATCAGGGAGCTAGTGTGGGGATCTGACAGTAGCTGAGCATGTCCATTCCAACTATGCATTCTGGAACTGGGGAAATAACTAAAAAATGGGTCCAGGAACCCACTGGATCCACTGTTTAGCTGAGCTAAAACACCATTGATCACCTGACTTCCATAAGCCCCTACTCAGGCTGGTGGACCACAGTGGCATTTTGGGTCCCCTGGAATTAATGTCATTTCTGAGCCAGTATCTAACAATCCTGAAATTTATAATTTTCTTTTCCTCAATGCACAGTTACCCTGGTAAATAGTGATAGGTCTCTTTGGAGAAAGATGTAAGGGAGATTAACAGTATACATTTTTGGCAGTGTAATAAGGTCCTTCCCCAAAGGGGCTCTGGGTCTCAAGTCTGGGAATTAATTAAGTTGCTGTGACTCTGTTTCTGAAATTCAAGTTAGTTTCATTTGATTTGGAACTCTTCTGCTTATACAGATCAAGTAGGAATTTAGTAGACTGCCCATCTATTTTACTTCTAACTACCCCATGATCTATTAGCCAATGCAATAGGTCTATGAGACTCACTCTATTTTGATTGTTGCTTTGAGTCTGCTTTTCATTGTGGTAGCCACGCCCACCTTGTCTTTGGCAATTAGTCTTGCTACTTGGCTTCTGCCTGCCCAGGATCTAGTCATCCCCATAGTATTTAAGGATCCTAGTTCTGTGACAGCAGTTCCCACAGTAATATCTGACCTACAGAGAAGAGGCACCACAGAGCTCTTTGGGAAAGATGTAATTAGTCTTAAAAATTTATTCCTTACAGTCCTGGTGAATGGTGTGTCTTCTGGACGTTCTTGGGGTGGGTGGGCAGGTATTAGATGGCATATCCATTCTGACATTCCAATCTCTCTAAGCCTTTCGACCTCCTCATCAAGAGTATACCAGGACAATCAGGCATCTTGACTCCAGACAATGTCAGCCATCTTTATGTTTCAGCCAGCCATCCAAACTGTCAGAGCCCATTCTAACCCATCCGTTTAAAACATTGAACCCAGAATCTCTACTTACTGGGCCGATTCAATAAATTTTGCCTGATGCAACTTTATGTTCCTTCCACCATTGTCCCATTCCCTTAATTTCCAATATCACACATATTCCCTGGGTTTCTATCTATATAAGTTGAAAAACTCATGCTGTTCTTTTGGAGTATAGCATACTTCCTCATGAGTCACACTTTGTACTTCATCTTTGGGGGCTTGTTGTGACTTTAGTCAAGTTATAGGTCTTTATGTCTTTCGTAAGAGTTGGGAAATTTTCAGCCACTATTTCCTCACATAGTCTTTCTGTCCCTTTTCCCTTCATTTCCCTTTCTGGGATACTCATTACATGTATGTTTGTGTGCTTCATGCTCTCACTCAAATCCTTGAGACACTCCTCAATTTTTTTTATTGTTTTTCACTGTTTTTCAGTCTGTATTATTTCTATTGCCCTTGTCTTCTAGCTTACTGATTCCTTCTTTTGTCTGTTAACATCTGCCATTGCATGCCTCTTATGTATTTTTAATCTATATTATTATACCTCTCATCACCTTAGTTTCTGTAATGCTTCTTTTTATACTTTCAAATTCTTCTTCATGCTCATACATTATCTTCTTAATATCATTTATCTCTTTATGCATATTCCCTTCATCTCCTTGAAGTGATTTAGGTCATTTGATTGAACTTCTTTGATTACTTGTTCCAAATCCTGTGACTTCTCTGAATTTTTCATTTTTTTCCTTGACTGAGCCATATCTTCCTCTTTCTTAATATGGCTTGTAATTTTTTACTGATGTCTAGGCATATGATTATCTTGATGAGTTAACTCTGAAGTTCAGTTTCTTCCTCTTGTCTAGGGTTTTATTGTTGATTGGGTTTGTGTTAAGACTCTTCTTTGACAATTGCTCCAACTTATCCTTGTACTTTAGTATTGCCCAAATTTAACTGATCAGATTTCTTCAGCTCCTCTTCATCTGATTCTTACCCTGGATATGTGGTACAATTTTTAAGATTGCAATGTTTGTTTAATTGTTTCATCTCCTGGAGAAAGCTTCCTTTCCTCTGTTCCTTTTCTGGGAACCTTGATCTGTTCAGTTTGTTTAGGGGCTGAATTTTCTCCCCAGCTCCTATTATTATGAATTTGTTTAAATTCTCTCCCTCACAAAGTGTCCTGTTTTCCTTACACTTTTAAGTTCTGGGATCCTACAGTCTTACAGCAGTTTACATTAAACACCTTTTTTGAAAAAAATATTTTTCTCTGTGAGGCTTTTCTTTCTCCAATTTCTTCACTATTATGATAACCTGCTTCTGGGGACCACATAAGGTAAATCCAGAAAGGAGGGTCTCCCCAGGAAAGTCCAGTTTGCATTTAAGGCATCCAGCCAATGGCAACTGGCTTGAGTGAGTGGAGCACTTAGTTTCTGCAGAAATTTCTCTCCCCACCACTCAGGGGTTCTCTAAGCATCGAGTGTTCCACCCAGGATCTATTCAGAATTGGGTCCCTGTGCTTGAATATGCACGGTGTTCTAACTTCCTACTGTGAATTCCTCTATAGTCTGTGTCCTAGGTGGGAGGGACCCAGGCCATTTCCTCTGGAGAAATCCAAGCTGCCTGGGACCAAGTGAGGGGAAAGGTCAGGCTGCTCTGTGACAGAAGTTTCTAACCGAATTTTTCACACTTTCTTTGATTCATTGTTTATAGAATCCTTCTCCAGGCCCTACCATCCTCCAGAGTTCTAAGCAAGTGGAATTTATACTTATTTTTGCTGAAATTCTAGAGAAGTTTTTCAGGGGATATTTTATGTTGCTATGTTGATGACATCACCCTCTTTTTTTTTTTTTTTTTTTTTTTTGATACCTAAGTGTTTTATGAAGTTTCTAATGAGAGTGGATTAGAAATTTACACTGGGGCCCAAATGAATATTAAATTTTTTTTGTTTAAATATTTATGCTTAAGTTAATTAATGGTATATTAAATGTGTTGCTCTCTTTCCATAGTTTTGCATTTCTATTTTGATTTTTGAACAAGTATTAGTAAATCTAGTTAAGAACTAGAAAATATATCCTAGTAAAAATATGGAGGATTTACTCCTTATATCACTAAAACAGATAAAGATAGTTATGTTTAAAATTTGATGTGTCTATATAGCTCTCTATATAATTGTATTGTAAACTGATGTTTCATTCAACAATTTAAATTCTGCAACTTCATGTACACATCTATTCCCTAACTAGACTCTTTTTCCAGTATCCTTTAAACTTAAGTGTGGCCATATGATGTGTTCTAGTCAATGTTATTGATATACATGATGCTCAGTCATGCCCAATAAATTCTCCCATTCAATTCCCTATTCTATGTCTCATCACATTTGTCAGCAAGAGAATTGTAGACCCTTTAAGTGGACATTGAGTAGGAAATGAGTGTGTCTTTCATAAAGTCACTATGATTTTAGAGGTCTTGGTTTAACAGATAATGTTATTGTCACTCACTAATTCAGATATGCTGCTACTATTACTACTACTACAACTAATAATAATAATAGTGCTTCCATTTTTTCCTCATTGCTGAGGTCAATTCTTGTTATTTATATTTTGTACTTTACAATCTAAAGTTATTTAACATCAAATTATTGATTGTGAATCCTACAACAACTTCTTTAGCTCCCAGTTAGCCTAATTATATAATAGTGATTATAAAGCCAAATTTCAGAGTTTTTGTAAGAATTAAAGATGATAAAGAGTTTAGATACAATCCTGATTCATCACCAAAACATGTTAATCCTTAGGTCTATAACACTCACTAATATTGATATAGAAGTAACAAATATGTGTACATGCTGCACATGACATACACAAACATATATGAATATGTGAACATATATACACTTGTATGTCTGTACATACACACATATATATATGTCTTACTTTGTCAGGGCTGCTATAAAAAATACCACAGATTATTTGGCTTAATCAATCAGAATCTATAATCTCACAGGTTTGGAGCTAGAAGTCTAAAATCAAGATATCATCAGGCCATGCTTTCTCTGGAGTCTATAGTTTTCTGGTGGCAGCTTGCTGTCTGTCCATAACTCAATCTCTGCCTCCATCACATAATGATCTGTATCCTTCTGTCTCCTTGTGGCAGTTTGATATTATTTATGAATTTTAAAAAGAGATATTGACTACGTTTTGTAAACTGGTCTGTTTCTCTTTGATTGTATTACATTCAGCTGAGATACCTTTGATTATATTATGTTAAGATTAGGGCTTTGATTCAACTGTATCATTAGAGAATACGGGGTTGATTCCCTACCCTCTTGGTGGGCTATATAAAGAGATAATCAATCAACACAGAAAGAGAAGTAAATACACAGGTGAAGAACACAGAGAACTAGAGATGGCTCATTAGGCATAGCAGAGGCCCTGGGAGGAGAGATTAGCCTGATAGTTTACAGCTGACCTTGTGAAGAGAACATAGCAGCTGAGCCTAAAAGAAACAAGCCCCAGGTAGAGACAAGCCCTCCAGCCTACAGCTGAGCTCAGAAGAAACTGGACCCATGGAGTCTTAAGAGGAAAGAGGAAGGCTGAAGCCTCACATACATTGCTAGCCATCTTGTATCAACATGTGACAACAGACTTTGGGTGAGGAAGTACCTCTTATGGTACCCTGAGCTGGACTCTTTAGGACCTTTTAACTCTCAGTTTCTACCCCAAATAAACACTTTATAAAAGCACAGATATCTGGTACTTTGCATCAGCACCCTTTTGGCTGACTAAAATAGAATTTGGTACCAAGAAGTGGGGTGGTGCTTTTGTAATTACCAAAATGCTGGAACGGTTTTATAAATGGGTAAGGGGTGTTTTTTTGGAGGAATTGTGAGGTGCTTGATGGCAAAGGCCTAAATTGCTCTGAAGAGACTGTTGGTAGGAATATGGACACTAAAGAGACTTTTGATAAGGACTTAGAAGGAAATAATTGTGACATGCTTAATAGAAAATGTCTAGAGTGCTTTAAAGAGACTTTTGGTAGGAATATGGATGCAAAAGAGACTTTTTATGAGGCTTTAGAAGCAAATGGTGAAATTATTATTGAAAACTAGAAGAAAGGTGATCCATGTTTTAAAGTCGCAGAGAACATAACAAGATTAACTCCTGATGTTTTATGGAAGGTAAAATTTGAAAATGATGAGCCTGGGCATTTAGATGAAGAACTTTCCAAGGTACTCTCAGAGAATGTGGCTTGGCTTCTCCTTGCAGCTTATAGTAAAATGCTAGATGAGAGAGATAAGTTGAGAACTAAATTGTTGGGCACAATGAAACCAGAAACTGATTCCAGAAATTCCAAGCCTCTGGAAATTAAGCCCCCAGACAATAGTGCCCCATTTGAGGACTTAAATAAACTTGGAACTTGTAAGCCAGAATAGAAAATGCAGGTATCTAGGTATGACTGTGGAAAGTTTGACTGTCTGATAGCTTGGACCCCTGCTTCCTGCATGCTAAACCAAAAAGATTTTTGTGAGAGCTGTATGAACAAAACCACTGTTTGCCTGGAAAAACGGGACATAGAAGGGGGAATTGTAAGGGCATACAGCTATAAGAGGAAAACCATGGAAGCTGAGTCTTGAATTAAGACATCTCCTTGGGCCAAGAGAGGAACCCCACCCATGTGTACAGAGTGGGTGAGTTTGCCCCAGCAATTGAAAAGGGTGGATGCTCCAGCCTGCTATTCAGGGAGAGTTTTGCTGTCCAAGGCTCTAAAGAGGGTGGAGCACATTCTCCAAGGGTTGGGGAATTTGAGGTCAACACCCCATAGGTCTGAGAGGGTTGGGCTTGTCCCCCAAATATTAAGAAAGACCAGGTTGTCAACTCATTGCTCTGAGAGAATTGGGCATATAAGCCAGAGATTCAACAATGTTGCTATTACCTCACTGTACTAAGGGCACTGAGACAGTACCCCAGAGATTGGGAAAGGAGTGGCCACGATCCCAATGTTCTTGGAGGTTGAGGTATGGAGCTCGGTCACCACCCAGATTCTTGATGATGATGGAACCAAAAAAAACGGCCATTGGGCAAGCCTGTGGAAAAGGTGGGTTCCCATGAGGCCCAAGGGAGATGATGCCATCATTTAAAAATGACCCTCAGGCTTTAAAATCTAATGAAGTATGTCCTGCAGGTTTTCAGTACTGTTCTGGACTTGTGATTCATATTTCCCTCCCAATTTCTTCTTATGGTAATACAAATGTTTATCCTTTGTCTGTCCTTTTGTATATTGGAAGCAGTTAAATGGTTTTGTTGGTTTCACAGGTCTACAAACAGAGGGGACTTTGCCCCAAGACAAACTGTATTTCTTTAAACTGATTGTGATATGATTTTGTACTTAGCATTGTACTGCTTTAAGGTTTTTTGGAATATTGTAATATCTTTTTGGAATTCAGAAGGTAGAGTGTTGCAGCTTGATATTATTTATGAATTCCAAAAAGAGATATTGATTATGTTTGTAAACTGGTCTGCTCCTCTGGGCATGATACCCTTTGATTATATTAGATTCAGCTGAGATGACTTTGATTAAATTATGTTAAGATTAGGATTTTGATTTAACTACATCATTAGGGCATGCAGGGTTGATTTCCCACCCCTTGGTGGGCTATATAATGGGATAATTGAAGGCAAGAGAAGTAGATACACAGGAGAAGAACACAGAGAAATAGAGACGGCTCATTAGACATGGCAGAATCCCCAGAAAGAGAAATGAGCCTGATAGTTTACAGCTGACCTTGTGAAGAGAACAGAGCAGCTGAGCCTGGAAAGAAACAAGCCCTTCAGCCTATAGCTGAGATTGGAAGAAGCTGGGTCCATAGTCTTAAGAGGAAAGAGGAAGGCTGAATCCTCGCATACGTTGCCTGCCATCTTGCATCAACATGTAGCAACAGACTTTGGGTAAGGAAGTACTGCTTATGGTACCTTGAGTTGGACTCTTTAGGGCCTTGTAATGGTAAGCCTCTACCTCAAATAAATATCCTTTATAAAAGCCAACTGATTTTTGGCACTTTGCATCAGCACCCCTTGGCTGCTGGCATGTTCAAATTTCTTTTACTTATACAGACTCTAATAATAATTGATTAAGGCCCACCCTGATTCAGTTTGACCTCATTATAACAGGATCTTTGAGGATACTATTTTAAAATGAGTTCACATTCATCAGATTGGGGATTAGGAGTTGAACCTGTCTTTGTGGGGGCATGATTCAATCCATATCCATATATATGCATATATACATCAATATATTAACATTATGAGATAAAAGACTGTAAGAAATACACTAAAATATTAATTTTTCTTATTGGATGGTAAAATTATAGGTGATTTACTTTTTTCTTTTACACTTCTCCCAAAAATTCTGCACTATGTATAAATGTTGAGAGGATCAATGGAGTGCCATTTAATATATATTGAATGCTTATATAGCTTTAATACTGTGTAGGTGTACTTCCAATTACTGGTGTATGGCAGGCAAAATAAGAGACTGCAAAGATGTCTACATCCTAATCCCTGGAACCTGTGAATATATTATTACCTTTGTGGTAAAAGGCACTTTGAAAACATGATTAGGATTAAGAAAACTGAGATTGGTAGATTATTCTAGATTATCCATGTGTGCCCAACTGAACCAAATGAGTCCTTAAAAGAATCTTTATGAGAAGAAATCAGGTTCAGAGAGAGATGTGACTACACAAGAATGGTCAGAAAGATGCAACATTGTTAGCTTCAAAAATGGGAAATGGAGTTTGTGAGTCAAGGAATGTGGGTGGTCTCCAGAAACTGGGAAAGGCAAGAAACAGATTTTCTACTAGAGCTTCCAGAAAGGCATGCAGCCTTCCAACATCATGACTTTAGCCCAACAAGGCTCGTGTCAGATATATAAACTATAGTACTGTGAGATAATAAATTTATGTTGCTTTTATGCCACTATGTGAGCAGTAATTTGTGACAGCAGCAATAGAAACACACTGTTGCTAGGCTTTTTCTTCTATCAGGATCACAGTGAGACATACCTACTGATTAGCACTCCCAGAGACCTGCTGGTGTTCAGTGGCCTATGTGCTCCTTACCTGAGTTCCAAAGAAAGAAGTAAGATATATGGAATGTGCCCCAACATAATCTAAAGATAAATGGGTGTTATGTTAACCATAAATGAATTTCACTTTTTAAAAAATGGGTTTTATCAATTTTAGTTTTACTAATAACTTAAGATCTCGAAATCATATTTACATTCAGTTCAGTCTATCTGTAAGGAAAGGATTTAAAACAGCTGTAATAAGTAAAGTTTCTCACATGAAAACAGTTTGTTAGAAGTAAAAGCTTGTTAAAATCTATTCCAAATTTTTAGAAAACATCATCAGAAAGGATCAAGGGATGGCAAAGATCACTGAGTTTCCATGATCTGCAATGTCTCAGTTTCCTATTTATTAAAACAAACATCATGTAATGCCTTGGCTTAAACAATGGGAATTTATAGGCTGGCAGTTTTGAGGCTAGGAGAAATGCAAAATTGAAACTTCAGCAAGGTGAAGCCTTCTTCCCCAAAACTATGGCATTCTGGGGCTGGCAGCCCGCAATTCTTTGTCCTTAGCTTTCTGTCACATGATCATGCACATTTTTAAATCTTCTTTCTCTTCTGAGCTCCAATGACTTCCAGCTTCTAGTTGCTCCCCTCAACTTCTCCCATGTCCAATTTCCTTTGCTTATAAGGACTCATATTGCTTAAGGTCCACCTTCATTCAGTTTGGGTACACATTAACTAATAACATCTTCAAAGGTCCCGTTTACAAGGGTTTCACACCCATAGGTCCACAGGCTGGAACTTCAGCATGCCTTTTGTGGGAAGCATGATTGAATCCCCAATACCACCTCCTGGACCCCTAAATAACATGTTCTTTCCATATTCAAATTATATTCATTCTATCACAACATTTCAAAAGCCTTAAGTCATTTCAGTAATAATACTAAATATAAAATTTTTTGGAAATTATTTGTGGGTATAGTGTGTCCTAGGGCAAAATTCCTCTGTTTTATGGGCCTGTGAAATCTAGAAAACAAGTTAACTGCTTTCAATATACAATGGCAGAAGAGCCATAAGATAAATTTTCTTCTTCCAGGATGGAGAAATTGGAAGGAAAACAGGAGTCATGGATCCCAAAGAAGTCAGAAACCAAGCAGGGCAATCTCCTTTATATTTCAAGTTCTGTATCTATGGATTGATGCCTCTTCCTCTGAGCCTGATGGAGCAGCAGAGCCACCCCTTCCAAGTACTTATGTAGTGGCCACACTCTCCCTGAACAAGGCCTCACATTCTCCAAGCATTACAATGGTCACTAGGCTCTCCACAAATGCTGATACATGGACCCCACAATCTCAGAGCACTAGTATGGTGGCATTCTCCCTAAACTTTGGGCTGCAAGAGCTGGAATGTCCTCCAAGTGCAAGCAGATGGCTTGATCCTCCAAGATCAAGGGCAAACATGCCCTTTTTACACACTGGGGGTATACCTGGCCTTTTCACACATGTGGATGAACCCTCTCTCTTGACCCAAGGAGATCTTTGCCGTCCAGACCTTTGCTTCCATGATTCTGCCCTTGAAGTCATTCTTCCTTCAGTTCATCTGCCTCTGTTCCTTTCAACCCAGGCTGGTTGTATTTCTGCTCATACAAATTTTGCAAAAACCTATTTGGCTTTACATACAGTTCAAGCGGGAGTCCAACCGTCAGATGAAAGTAATTTCCACAGATCCTTCCTGGATAACATCCAACATTTCCAATCCTGACTTTCACGAAATGACTTACTGGATCCATGTTCAGCCACACCCTCTTTAGCAAAATATTGTTCAGTTAAACACTCAAATGGTAACTTTTCTCTGGGGAGTCACTTCCTGGAAGCTCAGGGAGATCCCTGATAGAGCCGATTCTGTCCCAAATCTCAGAGCACACTATCTAGATAGTCTGGTTTTCCAAAACATTAATTGCTGGTTTCATTTTGCTTAACAGCTCAATCATCAGTTTATCTCTTTTTTCAGTATAAACTGTAGCTAAATATCCAAGTTCTTCGTTTTCAAGTTCTGCTTTCCATCAAACATAAAAAATAAAATAAAAATAAAACAACTGTTAAGTTATCTGCCACTTCATTCAATTTCCAATAACACATTCATCATTTCCTTCTAAGGCCTCACCAGAAGTATTTTTAATGTCCATATGTCTATCAACATTATGAATCATGTACTCTCTAAAATGATAAAAAATATTCTCAGTAGCTCTCACTCAATTTCGAGCACTCAAAATTACCCAATTCCAAAGTTTGTTTCCACATTTTTAGGATTTCAAGAGTAGAACCTCATTCTTGATACCCAAAACTATTTTACTAAGAAATAAAATTTCTTCAGATTTCTGAATATTCTCTGACTCTAGTATCTTAAGATAGTTTAGGCTTTTCAGTAGAGGAGAGAATGATGGGAAAGAATTTTGGTGATCAATCTGTAGTTACCTTATAGATAGTATAAGAGCAGAGGGAATAAGTAATAGTTGTACCTTATCAAGTAACACTCCCAGTGATCTGAGTGACAGTCTAATATTATCTATTGATCTTTTATTTAATTTAGAAGTTCCCTTAGGATGCATTTATTTGATAACTTGTAAGGATAATTTTAAAAAAGGAAATAAAATTTTATATCCATATTTGCATGACTTCAAGGTCACTGCATTATTCCAAATCACATGATATAAAATATAGTTCTCAAAGAAACCAGTACTTTTGACCTTTTCTACTTAGATTATTTTCCCCAGTGTTACTTTCTTGTAGTGCATTATCTTTTTTTAGAAACACTTGAGAGTGCAACAATTAATTACTTTTCTTTTAGTTCTGGTTCACAGGTTTCTTTTTTTATTTCTTTTCATCACCTCATGCTAATTTTCCACTACAAGGAATATAAGACAAAGCAAATCTGTCAGTTTCAAATAGGTCAAAATTAAGCCAATACTTATTTTCTTAAAAAAAAAAAAAAAGATACAAACCTCTTATTATATATTTTGAATTAGTGTACTACAAATTTAAGTTCAAATTTCAGTCACATGGGTTAAAACTTCTCTATCATTCCTATTTATGTTCTGCCACCCATTCCATCATTTAAAATGATTCTACTATTATAAATATGCCAAAGTTATTAAATGGCATGTGGTCACAGTTTGGTAATGACAAGGTAAAAGCGGTAGCTTGGAAAGCTAGATAACTGCCACTGAAAGGCTAATTAATTCAGGTTAATTTTTCCATGTGGTCACCAGTGGTCACCAGGCACCAGAGTGGGCTCTGCTCCTCCACTGACCATGTTGCAGAATCAGAAACTTAATAGTATCCAGAGATAGAAGTTGTATTTGTCCTTTCACACAGCCAATGAATCTAAAACTCATTTTTAAATATTAAAGTAATATATACAGCTTCCTGATATTGTTTGTGATTAACATGAAGTTTTCTACTTCCTGGAAGAAAATTTAGAAGAAGAATTTTCTTCCAGGAAGAATTTAGAAGAAGAATTTTTTCTTCACAATGATGATCTACATACATAGAGTGCTGAAAGACTTGCATACAGAGAGCTTTTAAACCTGCTTGGCTATTCTTATATTACCACAAAATAAAATCTCTGATTGACAGAATGCATTCATATCCACGGGACCAGGGATTAGGACTTGAATATATCTTTGACAGGTATATGATTCAATTGATAACATGTAGGTTTAGAGGAAAACATTTAAACATGGTGGAATTATCTCAATGGTTTTTGTAATACAGAGTGGTGGAAATGCTTTAACCTCAGGAATTCATAGGTTCAATGAAGATAATCACTACCTATGCTGAGCCACATATGGCCCAATCCTTATTCATATTATCTATCCTGACTTTGAATAGTTCATGGATGAGGTAGAGGAAAAAGATATATAAAATTAAATACTAATTAAAAGAGCAGAATTTGTATTCTTTTCCTTAGAAAATTTGTTAGAATAGTGGATGAAAACTTCATGTTATGAATTAAAAATCATGCAAATTCTGTGCCATTCTTCCTATCAAGATATGAGGTTTATTTACCCTCTACTTGAATTTGAATTTGGACTGCTACTGTGACTGCTTAAGTAAAGTGGTAGAAGTGACACTGTGCCAATTTCTTAGGAAGACTGGCATCCTCTAATTCCTCTGTCTTAGAAAACATGCTCTGGGGAAACCTGCTACCATGTTCTTACCATGTAAGAACTTTGAATATACTCAGACCAGAATTCAGTGGGGAAGCTAATGAGAGAAAGAGAGAAAGAGAAAGAGAAAGAGAAAGAGAGAGAGAGAGAGAGAGAGAGAGAGAGAGAGAAATTCAGCCAAACCAAACACCAGCTGTCCAAGACATTTTATCTGTATTAGATTTCTACTGCTGCTATAACAAATTAACACAATTTAGTCATTTAAAACAATATAAATTTATTATCTTACAGTTCTGGAATTCTAGTTCTAGCCATCATGCAACAATAATCACATGGAAGAACATAAGCAAGAATTATTGACTGAATCTATTCAATCCACAGAAAAAATATGAATGATAATATTGTTATTTTTAAGCCATTCAGCTTTGGTGTAGTTTGCTATGCAGTGAGTTAACCATTACTGATAAGAAGATTGTGATTTCTTTACTATGTATCAAGGAAGAGAAATGATACTATATGTTGTATCCAAAGCACATTTGGAAAGGAATGGAGAGCAGTGACCATTGGAATCATGCACTATAGTGGGTTCAATTCATCGTCATTCCACACATTGTGATAAGGGTACCATGATCAGATAGGGGACCAACGGATGTGGGACAAAAGGAAGTAATCCGTACAAAAGTTGTTCAGTGGATTCTGAAGAATGTTGTAATTATTACAGTAATTGGATAATATTGCTATGTATATAATGGCTGAAAGAAAAACATTGCTACTGCTACCTAAATGATGTTATGGGTGTCCCCCTTGCCTTTATTTAATTGGTCCTGCTTAGTGGGAATGTATTAAAGATCCAGACTGTGGAAAATAGGAAACACTATATATTTTCTGGCAGACTGCTAATTCTTCCTTAACTTCTTTTACATTTTTCAATAGTAATATTTGAATGTTGGGTGTATAATGTCTCATGGATTACATTATCCAGCTTCTCTTGTATCATATTATAAAAGCGGAATTGGCACATGCCACTGCTGAGTCTTGATCTTAATAAATAGCTTCTCTTCCTTCATAACTTTCTCTATCTCTTAGGTGGGATCATGAATATGGAAGACAGTGTTTGCATGCCCTGAGACTATTGGACAATGAGATGAAAAGATCCTGGGACCCTAAAAGCATTTGTGAAATTGTACTGGCTTGTCAAGCAAAACTGTCAAATTCCAGACTATTAAGTAAGAAAAAAACGGTTATCTTATTTAAGCCTAGTGTTATGATCAGTACTTTTTTTAGTTAGGGTAAATGTTAAGGAGGGTAAGGTCATTGTAGTTATGATAAATGCTAAATTTATCCTAACTACTATACCCCCAGGGGAAGCTTTTCTCCTAATTACTACAGCAATCCAAAAAACATTAATATTAAGTTGTCAATTTATATTTGCCTATCCCAAAAGGCATAACAGAACATAAAAATGCAGTGGGAAATTAAAACAAATGAAACACAAAATAATATATAGGAAAGTAGATAAGAGCTCTCATGTCCTGGGGAATAAGCTGTGAATAATCTTAGTTTATGGATTCAAAAGGTAGGAAATATTTGTTTCCCACAGAATTGATAGGAAAATACAATAAAATTATATTTTCTGCAAAAAATTAAGTTATGAATATTTCAGAGTCATTGATTACAATGCATTTCTCCATGAGAAGCATAGTAGAATTCCAGACAAATGTGACTATCATCTAAAAGTGATTCATTGCTCCTTCATCCACCGGCATAAAGAACCACAACTGACCAAATAAAAATATCAAAACTTAAGCCTGAAAAATCTAAATTTAAACAAAATTTTACATCCCATTCTTCATCTTTCTTCAATCATCTTTGCTAGTAGGAATTCCTAATTTTTCCATTTCCCCATAGACTCCAGAGTACTATTATTTAGCCTGAGTATTTGCCATCCCAATACCTGACAGCTCTATATCCAAATGTTTCTGCCTATTCCATCCCTGTTTTATGGAAATCTGAAGGCATATTATCTCTCATCTACTAAAAGAAAACTGATAAATTCATGCTCACCTTATTATGCAGAGCAAATTAACTCTTTGCAAAAAATCTCTTCCTTGATATCATTTTAAACTCTAAATTATAGCTCTCTTTGCTTCTCTTCACAAACAAACTTCTAAACTGAGTTGTGTCCATATGATTATTTAGGTACTAAATGATATGTTATATTAAACCATTATATATTATATGTTCTGTCTAACATATAATAAAGAACAGGGAATCTATTATAAGTAATAAAAATGATATTATATAATACAAATGTGTTAGATTCTTTGAATGTGATTAAAAAATTAAAACTATCTCTACCTCTAGGTAGAGGATGGAAACTCCAGTCCATGGGGACTTGCTGGTTCTACCTACTGTATTTGTGTCTTATGGGTGAAGGGATCCTCAGAACACGTGGGGAAAGAGAGTGATTCTTGGGCCAGGGCCACTTGTTGTAGCATGACCCCTTTTGCCAACCCTCCTGGGAGAAACTCCTTCTCTCCCATCAAGGAGCATCAGCAAGGAAGATTGAAAGAACCAGCTGCACAAGATAAGCCAGCAAACAAAAATAGCACTGCAAGGGCTCTGAACATTAGATTGTCATTGGAGCCACAGCCTACAAATGTAGGTCATAATGTACATGACAAACCTGAATTGAAACGATTGTCTACTAATATAACATAGGGCCCTGGGTCTTCTAACATCATAGCCAAATGTTCAGGATACAATTGAAAATCACTCATTATTCAAAGAACCAGGAAAAATCACAATTTGAATAAGAAAAGACAATCAACTGAAGCTAACATCAAATGAATCAGATGTTGAAATTATCCAACAAGGATTGAAAAATAGACATCATAAAAATGTTTCTGTGATCAATTACAAATTAACTTGAAACACATGAAAAAATGGAAAATTCCAGCAAAGAAAGATGTTATAAAAAAAGAGACAGATGGTAAGGGTAGAACTGAAAAATAAAATAGCAGAAATAAACACTCCCTGGATAAGCTCAATAGTAGAATGGAGAGGACAGAGCAGTAAAATTTACCTAATCTAAACAAAAGAGAGAAAGTATACTGGAACAAAAGGAAAAGAGTCTCAAGGACCTGTGCGATAATAACAACAGATCCAAAATTTATATCACTGGAGTTCCAGAAGGAGAGGACAAAAATGGTGCTGAAGGAGTATCCAAAGACAATAATAGCAAAAGCTTCCCAATTTTGGTGTAAGACATAAACACACATATTCAACAAGCTAAGAAAACTAAAAATAGAATAAACCCAGAAAATCAACAACAAAATATATCATAATTAAACTTCTCAAAAAAAAAAGGCAAGGCAACAATCTTGAAATCAGCCATAGAGAAACAACACAATACATATAGAGGAGGACCAATTCAAATGACAGAAGCTATCTTCTCTGAAACCAGAGGAAAATGACTCGATAGTTATCAAGTGCTGAAAGAAAATAATTTCAGTTATAAATTCTATATCTGGTATAACTATCCTTCGGGAATGAAAGGAAAATAAGGACAGTCTCAGATATAGGAAAACTAAAGGAATTTGTCACTAGGAGGCAGACCATTAAAGAAGGGCTAAAGGATATTTTTAAAATGGAAAGGAAATAATAAAGGAATAATAATGGTATCTTAGAACATCAGAAAGGAAGAAAGAAAAAAGGAAAGAAGAGAGATATTGGTAAATACAATAAACTTTATAAGTAATCTGTTATGATTTATTTAAACAAAAATTACATCATCCAATATTCAAGACAATGATATTTAAAAATGGAGAGAATAAACAGACCTAAATGAAAGCAAGCCATCAGTACCAGTGGACTGTAACATCACATAAATTTATTATGATACAAATGCCAACCTTTAAGGAAATTATACAATTATCAAGATTTAATCCTCAAATATTCAAGTAACCCACAGGAAAACAATAAAAGAAACAACTTTGTTCATAATAACCAATAACTAGAAACCACCTAGATATCCTTCAATAGGGGAATGGTTAAAATAAACTGTGGGACATCCATACATGGAATACTACTCAAGAATAAAGAGAGACAAGCTATTGTTAGAACCAACATCTTGGATGAATTGCCAGAAAATTATGCTCAGTTGGAATAGCCAATCCCAAAAGGTTACTTTCTGTATGGTTCTATTTATGTAACTTTACTGAAAATGCCAAAATTATATAAATAGGAAACAGATCAGTGGTTGCTAAGCGTTAGCTATTAATGGTTGAAGAAGTGTTTGGACTATCTGCCAGTAGCTTCCTGATGTGCTATGCAGCCCCCAGTCCCCCACTGCCAGTTTCCCTAAGCATGGCACAGAGCCTCGTCATACCACGGCAGGCCTTGACTTCATTCTTGGTGCTAAAGCTGATGGTAACACCATTCTAGAAGGACCCCAGTCCATTTTCCAGGATCAGGGAATGATGGAGTCAGTGTATACCTGGTAGGACCGGGCTATTTAGCAATTTACATGAACAAAAAGGGTATCTTTGACAATTTGAGAATTTACCCATATGGTTTGGTGTTATTGGACTTTCAGAGTTATGATAGTAATGCACAAGGCAAAGAAGAAATTGACAATCTTTTGAATAAAGTGGAAAAAAGAATGAAAGACTTGAGTCAGTACAGTACTTATAAGATGAAGCAATTAGCACCCCTAGTTCCAGGAGGGTCCCTTGACAGATACTGGTTCCCTGCTGATGGGTACCTTGTTGTGTAGGTCATAGATGAAATAGTGTATGATGAAGACTCACCTTATCAGAACACCAAAATCCTACAGTCAAAGCAATGTGGAAATATTCTATCCTCAGTGGGGATGTTAATTTGGCAGGGAATGATTTGACATATACCCATACCATCATGGGCAGTGGGAAAAAAGACTACACTAGCAAAGATGTACTAATTTTAGAGGATGGAGATGGGGGCATAGTATGTGTAATAGTAAAACTAAAAACAAAGATGGTCACTATGGTAGAGATTGACCAAATGGTGATTGATGGGTGTAAGAAATAGATGCAAAAAAACATGTGGTGAGAGTCTTAGATAATCTTAAGGGAGTATACTTTCAGGTTCTATTAGAAGATTGTATTGCAATACTGAAGGAGTACACCAAGGAAGGGAAAAAATTTGATTATGTGCTTAACAATTTGACAGCTGTTCCAATCTCCACATCTCCAGAAAAAGACTCCATATGGGAGTTTCTCAGACTACTTCTTGATCTTTCAATGAAAGTATTGAAACAGGATGGGAAATATTTTACACAGGAGAACTGCATCAATTTGACAGAAGCACTGTCATTCTATGAAGAACACCTTGGCACCTGTATTGTCCTGAGGAATTCTCAATGGAGATCATCTATGTTCCTTTATACTTGGAATTGTGAGTATTTACATTCTTTGGAAGAAAACTAAACCTTGAAGATTCATATCACCTAAACATGTTTTCTGAAAATAGCTATCCTGATCTTTATATGCTGCAGATGACACTGAAATGAGTCAAACAATTGTTTGTGAATTTCTTTAAATTTTTTTTCAAATATTATTTTTAATTTAAAAAAAAACAAATAGAAAATGTATAGTGTGATGACTGAGGGTGTTATTTTTTGAAAGTCAGCTAAATGATGAATAAGCAGACCAGTGAAGGCTGTTGAACTCACTGAACCCCTAGAATGCGATTTTTCTTACTTCTAATTTCTGTGTGGGCTTTTTTGGTTTTGGTTTTGATGGACCTTCAATTTGGATATCTGGAAGAATGAACATCATTGTTTTGTTCATGAAGGAAGTTCTTTATACTATTTCTTTTTTAAAAACTGACTTAGATAATAAAATTTGATACTTATGAATTAAGAAAATGAATAGCATCGCTTCCAACAAAATTACAAAAGACAGAGAAAAAAAGATGGGCTTGACTCTAAAAGAGCAACATGAAGAATCTGGGTGGTCATGGAACTGTGTAAGTATCTTGATTATGTCAATGCCAATATCCTGGTTGTGATAATGTATGATTTTGCAGCATGTTATCTTTGGTGGAAACTGAGTAAAGGATACAAGGAATCTCTGTATTATTTCTTACAACTGCAAGCAAATCTACAATTATCTCAAAAAAGATTTAATTAAAAAAAATCTGACCCCAGAAAATACAATCTAAGTTCTAATGTATCATTATTTATCCCTTAAACAAGTATATATATGTTGTTTATAGATATATATTAGAACTGTCATATTTTCTTTAAGATATGTCTACTAAAATGAATATTTTCATCAGGATGTGTGCATGAAATATGTTATTGTTCCACATTAATATTTCATGTCATTGTTGAGTTAAAACAGGTTTCATGATAATTGATGGAGTCACATATACAATTAACTACCCTACTCCAAATTTTTATGAGTTGTTCTGGTAAACTTTTCTATTTTTACTTCCTATCATCACAATAGCAACTAAATATCTTCAAGCATCCTCTATGCTTGGAATAAAAATAAAATTATCTTGAATCTGTGTATGAAACTGCAAAAGCTATGATTTCCTCAGAAGGCGTAAGGATGCCATCCTAAATCCCTATGGAAAAAAATGCCTAGAGACCTAACTGTAATTTTCATAAGTCCAGCCATTTGTTGATTTGAGGCAATTCTGCAAACAAAACTAGAATCCAAAGTTTCCTCACTTCTCAAGTGAAAATGTTACTTTCAAAGATAAAAACATATCTAGATGAAAAATATAGATATGGAGACCTAGAAAGTATAAAACTATTAGGTTTGGAACGAGTCTTGTAAAGAAAATTTACACAGAATTCCCTCTACTTGATTCTATAATAGATTAACCCAAAGGCAAGGGCCTCACATTTTTAACTGGCATAAAATTTATTTTCCATATAACTTGCAAATAAAATGCTTTAATTACTTGAGAGTGAACAATAAAGAAGACCTGATAATAACAAAAGAAAGAAACGTTCCTGAAGAGAGTGAAACAACTAGAGAAAGTCTAATTATATATGGGGTCAGTCTATAATAATTATACATTAGCTTTACCACAGTCTAGGGAGATCATATGTACATTTTCCTGCATCTTATTAGGGGATAGCAAATTAAGTAAAATTATAGAACGAATTAAAGAAACTCTAATATAATATAATATCTCTTAGAATTTAGTTTAAAATTTTAATATGTTCATACTATCAAGGCAAGCTTGCTTTAGCAATATGTGTCTCAATGCCAGCTTTCTGCATTTTACTTTAAAAAGTCTTAATGGAATTATTTAAAGCGTGTTTATGCACAAACAGGGAAATGGCTTTTACTCCACTCTTTTAAAATGTAATGCAACATGCATTATTTCAAATTGAGAGTTCTACCCCATGACTACCTACATAAATTGGTTTGAAATGAAAAGGTAAATGAAATTTAAAGAGCTTTTCTTTTTTAAAACTTAAAGAGATGCAGCTGTTCCAGCTAAAGCAAATGATTATAAATTATTAGTGTCAATCAAGGACATGATTTCCATCTCTTGATTAAATCTATACAAAAGATCTTCAAACACACAATTCAGCTGCCAAGGAATGACAAATCAACCATGAGAGACAATACAAGTGAGTGATTAGGCTCTAGGCAAAAGACAATCATATGTGGGTGGCATTTTTACCCTCATTCAAATTCCTGCTATTAATCAGAAAATGGGAGTGACCAATACTTTCATCTACTTTTACTTAAACATTAAAAGATTTCAATATAAGCATTCTTTACCCTACAACATTGAAAAAACAAAGGGAAAGGCTTAAATGGCCTTTAAATATGTTTACTTAAGAAAAAATAGGTTTACTCAAATGCTTTCAATAAATATGTGTGGGTAGAAATTGCTTTGATGCAAAGAAAAAATATAGATCACTTAATTAAACAACAAAATGGCAAACTTTTTCCACATTTTCTAGATTGATTCAGGCTGTTATCAAGTGAGGTGTCATGTCCAATAGGATTTGGCTTCCAACACTAAGTCAAAAGATTTCAGGCACACTGACAAATGAAATTGGAAAAATGCTGGCAACATTGAATTCATAGCTCAAACAGAAATTTCGATTTTATGAATTGACATATATTATTTTCATTTTATTATTATATATTTTTAAAATGTTATATATTTTTTAAAAGTCATCACCCCTCAGACACATTTGTTTAAGCAACATTTTTGCTTAACAAATATCTGAAATTATATTATTTAAAAAACACAACTATTTTTGGTGTAGAGGATTTTATATTTATTACCTATATATAAATTCTATAATTTAAATATTTTATAATGTTATTTTTAAATGGAATATGAAAAGAGATTGAATATTTTGCTTCCTAATTTTTAAGAGTGATTAAAATCATTCTTCAGAAAACTGTTGAGAATATATAAATATGCAAATACTTTAAGAAGTCATTATCAAATTGATAATTTCCATTCAAATTCATCATTACAAAATGCTGTTATATTTTTTAAAATATACAGTTTGTAATTTTATGTATGTAATATAATGAGAGGTCTTAAAACTTAAATATTTATAAAATTACTTTGTCACACATGAATGAAATAAAAATAATATTAATAGTACTAAGACTAAGTAAATCTAGTATTTAATTTGTACCTACAGTAATCCATATTAGCAGTCCTTCAAGATAGATCATTATTCTCATTTTATAGATGAGATGCCTGAGGTACAAATTACATAACTTTATCAAAGCCACACAGTTATTGACTAGTGTTAATTTTTCAAATTATACACCCCACATTTTTTTTAACATTTAAAGACTCATTTTGATAGATATACAAGCAAATAAGTGATAGCTGGGAATAAATGAGGAAATGCAACTGCACAGTTTCTAAGACACAGTAAATGTCAACAGCAGTCTTCATAACGTTTTATACTCCTATCCCCACACACAAAAAATTGGTCTGTAGGATGATCAGAGTCAGACTAAGTCAATTCATCCACCACTGACCAGCTTAGCTTGTTTTCTCTTTCTGTTTTTAGATTTATTTTGGAAATGAGAATAAAAGGATTTTTTAAATCCTACCTGTTCACCTTCTTTTAGTGTCACTGGTTTGATGCCTTTCTTTTATGCTCCTAATTTTTGTTTCCCTGAGGAGTCACTGGGAAGTAGTACTAATGTGAACTTGGGGAGTAGGGGGGGTTATATGCATTCAAATAAATCTTGAATGTGTGTGTGTCTGTGCATGCATGTGTACTTGTATGCGTAAGTTTTGAAAAAGCTATTTTGTTTTCCACAAGCATGACTACTCTACAAATCAAAAGATGCCACTTTTATAATATTTTATTTATTAGTGGAAATTATTATATATTATTATATAAAATGTACTTGCCACTAATTCTATCAGGTATTTATTCATATCTCCCTGGAGTGTATACTTAATGCAGATTTTTAAAATTCCACGATACTTGACCTACGTAGTACTGGACACAGAGTAAGAACAAATATTGGCTTATTGTTTTATAATCAATTTGACTTGGAAGAAAGACTTTGGGCAAAATACTTTTAACTTTTATGCACATCTATCCATGAGATTCCTCTGCACTGATTATTTTTCTTTGTTTGTATTAAGTATCTTTGGATATCTAGCTCTATATGGCATGTGTGTACTCTATTTATTACATAAAAATCATTTTCACTTTTTTTTGTTTCAAACAAAAATAAGGAAATATAACAAAGGTACAACTTTGGATCTAAAATAATGTGACTATGGTAGATTTTACTAATTTCAAATATTCCCTGCCCTTCCTTCTCAGAGAATTATATTCATGGTATCACTGATGTCCACACTTGTTCATAAAATGATTTGAAGTGATATGCCACTTACGAGCTCTTTCAAAACCATTTCTTAGTTCCAGTAATTTCTCTTTTCCCTTTGCTGTGAAACAGACAATGCTCCAGTAAGGGGGACTCCTTTAGCCTTGGCTTCCAAATAGTGGTGAAATGTATCAAAGTCACATCTTACCCAGGAAAGACATAAACATTTTCAGTTTTAAGCCCCTGAGATTTGGGAGTTGTTTGTTTCCGCAAGACACTAGTATAAACTTATTAATGGAGCCACTCTCCAAAGGAGACAAACTTATTTATTTTAAAGTACATATTCTCCATAGGCATGCAAAATTTGTATTGTCTTGATAACAAAATAACATTTTCTTACATTGAACAATCACATCGATAAGTATTTGAATGAACAAATACTCAAAAGAGCTAGACTATGTGCAAGAACAAGACTAGCCTTTAACATGTAAAAAAACAAAAGCAGCTATAGTTCCACATAGACACTATGGTTTGTATGATGAAACAGGAACATGAACTACGAGAAATGTCACAAGGCAAAGTATAAACCCTTGTAAATTGAGTTCAGAAAAGGGAGAGTGCCTATGGATTGGAGAGTTGTTCAGCAACTCTTCCTGAATGATGTGGTAAGTTAGTAGGACGTTAAATGATGATAAAGTTTAGCTGGGCAGTAGTGAATGCATTTAGTAGCTAACAGAAGGAAGGAAAGCACACACAAGAGGAAGAATGAGGTACGAATAAGGTTAAATTGGAGATTCTTTGGGCCAATACTTGAGTGAATATAAGTTGGAAAACTGGATCAGTTGGTTCCATGTTTCCCCAAATGTTCTAGCACCAAACATTATTAAATGGGATTTCAATAAATATACTGCAAATTATAGTCCTATGTTCAAATATGTATGGGAGATTCTGGAGTAAGGAAATTGTGAACAGTTTTATCAGGCTGAGCTTCTCAGAGAATTTAATATACTAATATACATTGTGAATCTCAACTATGGAAATAAAATGTTCAGTTTTTCTTAAAATTAAATGGCCACAAAACAACTCTTTTCATTGTATCTTTTTTAATATCGCAAGAGAGAACACTATTTGAAAGGCAATTTAGGGAATGCTTGCAGAACAACCTTCAACGCCATACTAAGGTCAATTAAGTGCTTAATTCTCAACTTTATTGGCTCCCAAACACTTCACGTATGAGAATACTTTTTTAAACATAACAAAATGTGGTGATACTAGATATCTGATTAAAAGTGTTCAGAACTGAATCAAAATTTCTGGGTTAAAATCTCAATTTACTACTTACAAGACATACAACTGCAACTTATTTCTAAGACTTAACTTTACTTGCTCACCTGCAAACTGAAGATAGTAATCACGCATGGCTTATTCTTGTGTGTGTCTGTGTGTCTGTGGGGGCAGTGTTTGAATGGTTGGATTTGCAATTGTGTGTGTGAATATACATGCATGCTAGAAATAAATGAGATTAATCTATATAAACAGACAGGCACAAAATAAATGCTTAAAATATTAGTGCCATTGATTGAAAAATATGTATAATACCCAAAATTTTAAAAATTGCAGCATTTTAAATTTATCTTTAATTAATGGTGTTATACACACTTTAAAAATAGTAGTACCTATTTGTGCAAGATATTTAGTCTACAGTCAGAACTTAGTGTCTATGTGGATTTACAATCCCTAGTAACACTCTGGGGAGTAACTGCTCTAGGCATTGGACAGTGACTGAAGATTTTTGAAGAGAGAAATGAGTGGGGAAAAAAAGGGTATGTTTAAGAAGATAAATTTTGTCTAAGGAATGTAGAGAGGATTCAGACAATGAGAAACAGGTGGCACAGAGATCAGTGACAAGGCTTTACCTTTCCCCAAGGGCTGGGTACATGGAAGATTATTTCACTAAAAGTCAATAAATGGCTGCAAGACAGGAATTTTATTTTCTGCTTTAAAAATTCTCAACTCTTTACAGCATAATTAAAATAGATCAGAGGAAGTTCTCGAAAAATCACAAATGGAGCTGTGAAAGAGAACGTTCCACATTAATGGAATTCTAGCATATGTATCTGATGCTAAAGCAGTTCATCATTGCTGACACTGTCCTGCCGTAGATGCCGTACTCCTGTGTAGTCTGGATCAGATCATCAATGTAAACTTTGACCTGGAGCAAAAGATGAGGGAAGGAGTATTAACTACAAACCCCAGATTAAAAAGAATTGACATAGCTTCCTTACCAAATCAATAATCTAAATTGCTGTCCAAGTCATTGGGGTATCATTTATATTTTTAAAATATTACAGGGTACATATGATACTTGAATTTAGTATTTTCTCATAGCCTACTTCAAAGGGAGACTAGTTGATGTCATGGCAACATTCATCTGGGAGTAAAGACTGCAACCTGTGGCGTAGGTTGATCCTGTAAGCATTTTTTTTTTTAACTTAAATTTGGATTGGAATCAGAGAACAGATAGAAATTCAAGAGAAATAAAAGTAAACCGGGTTTAGATGATGAACATTATAAAAAATGTAGCAACATCTCTGAGAAAAGACTACATAATGATTATTGCTAATTACAGTATTGCTAAATCCCAGGTTTGTTAATTAACAGATAAAACAATCTATTTTAATTGCATCTAATTAAGATAATTTAGACTCCAGGGTATCCTGTGTTGTTGAAAAAAGAAAAATAAGAATGAAGACTAATATTAGGGAAAGCGGGTTTCTTTGTGTTTGCAGACTTTGGATAAAATTAATAATTTAAAAATAAATATTTAAATTTTAAATTAAATAATTTAAATTAGAAAATGTTTGGAAGAATTGCAATTGTATCCTAAATGCTTGTTTTCAAAAATAAATGAGTACACTGCCATGTGTTATTAAAATGTATTGAAATTTCTTCAATGACATGTTTTTAATTACTTCTATGATATTAAAGTAATGGTCTTTACTGACAACGAGTGCCAATAAGTTAAATATGGAGCTTGTTTTAGGAATGTTCTTTCATGTGCAAGCCATAAAGTTTCTTGTGCTACCTCAAGTTAGACAGATAATGGATATGTAAGTTAACCCAATAAAAGACAAGTTATATCTCAGAGCAGAAGAAATCCAAGTAGATATTTCTACTTCTTGATTCTGAAGGTGTCTTAGAATTCAAGGTAAAAATAAAGACCAATCTTTAATAGATTCTTTCAGTGTTGGTAAATTAAAGGTGCTATCTCAAATATGACTTCTCATGAATACAATCTTCCTTGTTAACAATTTCCATACCTTTTCTCATGTTAAATTCCCAAGAACATAAATGCATCTGTTTTAATAGTATGTATCTTCTGTGGACTTGTAGTTCTACCAACTCAGGAGTAGTTGTAGGCTGAGCAATTTTCCCTAAATCGGGCTGTGCTTATGGCATATTCCACAACTCAAAAGGCTTATACATGGTTTTAATGAGGATAAAAAATATAATTTGCTCCTTATTATCCTTCCCCATATCTATTCCTTATTTAATACTGTAATGCATTAAAACTTTTCATTAGAAGATCTTCATTGTTTCCCATACATCATTCCAAGTTTTAAAATTATTCCACTTTTTATTACAAGAGAAACTCAAGAAACAAATTATTTCTTTAATAAATTCCAGTCAAGCTAATGAAATGAATGATCTTTCAAATTTTAATTTTATTAATAGTAGATGCATATACAATAACAATAAAGAGGCCCCTCTTCATCCACATTTGGCTTCACTCCTTCTAAAGAAGATAGAAAACAATAATAGAGTCCAGCTCTTTAATTTTAACATTATAATGCAGGAAGAGCTCTCAGAATATCTGACATGGTCTTTGTTTTAGTTTCCTAGTTGCCCAAACAAATACTCTGCAATGGATTGCATTATACAATGGGAATTTATTGGCTCAATGTTTTGAGGCTAGAAGTCCAAAATCTCCCAGAAGACTGGTGTTCTGGGGCTGCCACTAGAGATCCTTGGTCCTTGGCTTTTCCATCATATGGCCATGCACATGGTGGCCTTTCCTGGCTTCTCCTTTCTCTTCTAGGTTCCATTGACTTTAGCTTCTGATTACTCCCTCTGGCTTTTTCTCTCTCTGTGACTTTCCCTTTAAAACTTTCAGTAGGAGGATTAAGACCCATCCTGATACAGCCTTAACTGAAGTAATCTCATCAAAATGTCCTATTTACGAGAGTTCACATCCATAGGAATGGAATAAGTTTAGGAACATGTTTTTCTGGGGCACAGAGCTCAAAGCCACCAGTCTGCTTATCTCCAGGCATATGGTAGACAAAATGAGCCCTGTAACCTTTATTTAATAAGATGTCTAATAATTTTAGCTATTAAAGATATGATTTTGTAAAAAGATTTCATTCTTTTTAACATATTAAATTCACATAAAAATAAAAAGTAATCACTATAATCATCAACTAAAGAATGGAAACGATCTACAGCAGCAGACATCATAAAATGTTGTTGATATTTTCATTTAATCCATATTCATCCAAAAATGGTTACCCAACATTTGTTCCAGACAAGAAGCCAAACATTTGGTGTAGGTTATCATATTGAAACATCACAACAACCTTTTGGGATAGTAACTATTCTGATTTCATAGATGAAGAAAGTATGATTCAGGAAACTCTAAGAAGCCAACATCATAAACTGGTGTATGTGGAGCCAAGATTCAATGTGAAGTCTGTTGCCAATGCTGGTTTGCTTTCCATAGTAATTAGTTTTCCCAAAAAAAAGCACTGATAGCAATAGTAAGGCTTTGTCCTTGATTTATAGGAACATATTATTTACTTAAATAATAAGGGACATTTAAAATAGCAAGGCAGTGTATCATCAGTGATGAATCTACATTATAGCAAATATTTTGGGCAGGAGAAAGACTTTTAATGTGACTTAAGGGAAACTTAATGAATAAAATAGTTGTTTGTTTTAATTTTTTATCCAATTCTACCCATCAACTAAAAATATTTTTCAGCTTTCAAGAAGCACTGTATATAGATCGTATTGTTAAGAATGAATTGAGCTTGACCACTTAATTAAACTAACCTGGAAATCTTAGCAATTTTAAGATCATTGCATGCACTCTTCCTCTCTTATTGAAAACTTCCTCTCTCCATCTTTCATTGCACATATGTTTTATTCCACATAGCATTATACAATACCCTCGTACACTCATTGTAGTGCCAACTTTGGGCAATTCTGACTACCCTTGGAAGAGGTGGAAAGCCCACTGTTAATTCTTTTAAAACACAGGGAATGGAAAGTAAGGCAATGCACTTAAGAATTTCAGTGTCTTTCTGAGCCTCCCTTTTAAAAATGCAAGGTGCTATTTTGGCAACATCTTGTAAATGCAGGCAAAGAATTAGAAAAAGGTGGGGCCCGTGGGGCTCAGTATGCTAAAGAATGTTTATGCAATATTATATTGTTATTGCTTGTTTGCACAGATTGCTTGTTTTGATTTCTTTGCCTTCTGTAAAGACTTGACTCAGCCGGTTATATGGAATTAACATTGGTTCTGGGAACACAGAATTCAGAGCTGAATTCCACACAGGTCAACACGGTTCTTGCAGTGGTAATTAGCAAGACAGCACCAGGGATAGGTGTCTTGTAATTCAAGTCAGTATGGCAAATTTCAACTTCCTGTTCTGATACGGAATTTTCCTTTCATTGGCAAATTTAGGAAATCTTTTGTTGAAGAAGATGTCAGTGTCTTTAACTCCTAATAATGACCAGTATTTTCTGGAGGATCAAGGTTAAGACAATTAACTTTGTTTTGGATATGGTTTTATCAGATTCATTCCCAACTCTTAGTTAAAAACATTAACTAAATTAATCCTGATTACTAAATATTTTCAGTGTTAAAATAAGAGAAAAGTGAATTATTTTCATAAAGAAATTAAAATTGTTGCATTATTTTCTATAAGATAAAAAAAAAATACTGGAAAGAAACTATTAGAAACCTAACTTTTAGGACCTTGTTTTCAAAAATCAAAATTTAGATGGAATCACACACGTAGTTCTTTCAGCATCATTTCAGGGTCCAGAAAACATCGAAAGAAAGGTATTTGCTCAATGGGGTCTCCCTAAATTTCCTTATGTTAAGTGAGATTGTTAGGGAGTTCCTGCTTCATGGCATTTACTACCAAGTTTTGTTATGCAGATTCAGATTTACTCTGAAGCAGCTGCTGGAGAAGCTGCTTTTATAGAAATCTAAACAAGGCATACCTGACTTTGGAAGTAGCTATTGACTTTCTGTATCCTACGCAGTTTCATATTGATCTTGAAGCAACTCAATTACCCACACCTGGAAGAGGCAATGAATTTGAATAGTGTTCATGGCTTTTTTATATACATCGTTTTCCACCTTTGTGAAGGGCAATGACTTACACTTTGCAAAATGAATCAGTAAGGAGATCCTCTTGTTCTCTTCTTGAAGGTAATAGAAAAGAATTGTTAAGAAAAAGGCACTAGCTAGTTCACTGTAGAGATTATTTATGAATCCTATTCTATTCAAATTTCATAGTCTATATGATTAAAGTGTCTTCCTTTTTTAAAAATTCTAAGCTATTTAAGTTTTAAATTTCAAATAGTTAAGGTTTTAGGGAACAACTGATGTCTCTTTTTCCAAAATAAATAATAGAAGAAACTATATCTGGAGAAGAGACATATTGAAGGAAAATTGAATTACTTTTTATTGAGCAATGACTAGGTTATTTTTTATATAGAATTATAGCATTCTAGAGCTGGAAGGATATTAAGAGAGTGACCTATCAAATAAGAACCAAGATGGGGTCTCAGTTTAGAGTCCACCAAATACTGAAAGTATTATGTTTGGTAAATTTCTTTACCCTTTGACCGGAATAACTTCAGTTCTCCTGTAATGAGTAGGGCTAATTACAACACCATATATCATAAAGATCACTGTGAAGAGTAAAATTGATAATACATACACATGCCTTATCCCAGTATGTGGCACAAATTAAATGATCAACCACGTTATTAACAATTTCAACTCAATTATTTAAAAGGTAAAGTGAGGCACAGAAATGTTAAATTACTTAAGCTAATAAAGTCAATTAGCAAGGAAAATGGGATTAGCAGTAGTGCTTCTGGGATTCTGAAATTTAACCTTCTATATAGAATGATGTTTAATTCTCCTATTTTCATATTAACTTTTCAGGTACATATCACGTGCATTTATTGAGCCCCTATGCTATTTAAAGCATTGAACTAGACACTGGGAAACAGATAAATCAGCACTCTTGTAGAGATAATCTTTCAGTAGGATAAAATAAAAATATGAGACTAGTATTATAAGATAGGTACAATATTCCATGAGAAGAAAGATCACTTTGAGTCAAAGGCAATTGGAAAAGATTTTCTAAGTGAACTGTCATTGATACATATTTTTAAAATGTATGTGTCTTCACCCTACCAGAGGTTTACTTATAACTTTTTGGGCTACTTACACGCCCTCCCATGCACATGCTTGTTTTACACCCCAATGTTTCCCATCATACTATTCTTTCTGCTGTTTTTGTTATTGCTACAAATGTTTTTTTTCAATCTGAAGGTATAATCACCAGTAGCTTCATTGTTTAAAGGTAACAGTTATATCATGTACCTACATAAAGGAAAAAAATATGTACTAATGGAATTCCTTAGTTTCGGGAGTATTTTCTAGCCCTCTGTTTGACCATATTTATTTTTGGAATGCTATCGTGGAATTCAGCAGAAATATTTTTTTCCTTTCTATTTGCCCTTGCATATGAATAACTTCATATCTCTTTTTAAAATAATTGGAAAAACAATAAGGCTTGTTATAGCATCTGATTAACTTTTTAATAGTCCTTCAAATCTCGGCTCAGCATCAACCATCTTTCCATGTTTTCCTACCCTCCGTAACTGGTAGACTCAGTTAGGAACACATATGAGGAGTTCTGTCAGCATTTTGGCTTGTGGTCTTCCTCAATCTGTATGATCACCACATATATTTCAATTTTCTCCTTAGTAGAAGTGAGTTCCTTGAAGACTGCTTTAGTTTACCAGGTTGCTATTACAAAAACCACACAGTGGGTTGGTTTAAACAATGAGAATTTTTGACTTATAGTTTTGAGGTTAAGAGAAGTCCAAAAAGTAGGTGTCAGCAAGGAATGCTCTCTCCCCCAAGGTTGTAACATTCCGGTGCTGGATGCTGTCTCCTTGGCTTGCTTTCCTCCTCACATCACATGGCAATGCCCTATCCTTTCTCTTCCAGGTACAGTTGAATTTTGGCTCCTCCTTGAGCTTTTGTCTGACACTGGCTTCCGTTTTTGTCCCTGTATAAGGAGCCTGGTAATCCTAGTTAAGATCTAACCACATTCAGTTGGACCAAACCTTAATTTAAAATAACATATTGAGAAGATCCTCTTTACAATGATTTCAAACCCAGAAAAATGTGGAATAAAATTAAGAACATGTCCAAACTGGGGTACATAATTCAAATTACCATGAAGGCTAAATCTGAATCTTTTACCTGTAACATTTATAAATATTTTTTTGAATGAATCAAATGGAGAACTTTTCCAAGAATGATAATTTACCTGTATTGCTGGAGTACAAAGGAGATCCTATAAAGGATCAAAAAATAGTCTAGGGACAGGATTTAGGGAGTAATCTATACCTTATGCTGAGAAAGGTCAAAAAAAAAAAAAATACATACAGTTTGGATAGCCCTGAGGAAGGAGAAAAGAAGACCAAAAATTGTGAAGGAATGCAAGATGCCAGGAAAAAATTCATTTAAATGTCTTGCTTATTTTACTCTTTTCCATACAGTTATAACATTCCTGTTTGTTCAATATACTTGGGTGAATAAGATTGCTTACACCTATTTCATAAATATTAAAGCAAATGAGTAGGAATTATGTGAGAAAACATATTTAAAAAAAGAAGAAGAAAACTTACTTTAAAAAAAATGTTTTGAAAGAAGCTTTGAATTAAAGCTATGATGCCCTCTGGTGTGCATACATTTTAAAACCAGACTAATACATACTTTACATATATATTTTCTAAGTACTAATTGCTTAAAATAAATACATTCTATTAGAAAGCACAACAATTCACGCCATATTTAATTTCAAAAGACTTAAAATACTAACATAAAGTCATTCATGAATATTTAAAATATAAATGCAAATAAGCCTAGTCTTTTTTGTCTGTGGGTGAAGGCAGCAATTTCTGACTAAAATGCCAAAGCGTAAGTTCTTAATGAACCTGTCTGTAGCTCATCAGAGGATTATGAATAAACATAGCCATAGGAATATGCAGATTTCCTAATAGAAAAGACATGAATGTTTTAACACCCATGGGCTCAAATTATAACAAAGGGATAGTAATTGTCACTGGAGGCAAACTACGAGATCACCTTTGCAATCCCTGGAGTAATTAAATCACCAGTATACATACATACATATATATATATATAATACATATATATATATATATATGGATATATACATAGAAAGAGATAGAGAGAGAGAGAGAGATTTCAGAGTGCTACATGTAAGGAAGTTGCCTGAAATTCCACTTGTTTTTTAAATAAGGATTACTTTCCAAATGCCTTATTAGAAGCTTTTTTTTTTTTTTCAAATAAATTTAGGGTGATTTCTTGTGTTTTAAGTCATGAGAGGAGAAACTTAAATGGCCACTTTAGATCATTACAACTGAATACTAATATGATGTGACTGTTCCATTTCACCAAAATATCACTCTATGTGTGTAGATGGTATTTCTGCATTGATGCTTTTGTAAAAAAAATTTCAACTGATTTATCTAATGGCATGTTTTAACATGAAAAATATAGAGAAGATTATATGGATTATATGCCCTGGAGGAACTATGCATCATGTTTATTAGTTATTGTTATCCATTCTGAGGAAACACACACTGCTATTTATGTTTACAGCCGCATTCTGAGGAGGGATTACTTATGTAGAGCCTTCCGTGTTTTCAACATAAATTGTCCACAGCTTAGCCACAGCTTCTTATTCTAGGGATGGACCCATGGTACAGGAGGAGCTTCCTGTGATGGAGGCTGGTACTGGGGCTCTCATCCATTGCTGGGTGAGTGATATGAAAGCTCAGAAGCTGGAGACAGAAGAAACTGGAATAACCAGAAGCGCTAAGGTAGAAAAGAAACAGTCGCAGAGCAATAAAGCAAAGATAACCACACAGTTAACATCATATGGGAGGGAGAAGTGGATGTTTCTGAGGAGAATCTCTGGGCTAGGGTATGATTTGCACTGTTGTTCCACTCAGAGAAACCTCTATCCACTTGAGTACTGGTTGGGCAGCAAAAGAAACGGTTGTTCCTTTCCCTACAGTCCCCTGTATGGAATGAGTAAACACGTATTAACTGAAGTTAAATGAGCATGTATTCATTTTGTACTTAAACAATTAAATATTTAGAAATAAATTTGACCAAAGATATAAAGGGCTTATGCACAGAAAAATATGCAACATTGCTAAAAGATATCAAAGAAGATATAAATACATGGAATGACATTCCATGGTCATATATTGGAAGACTAAATATTGTGTTAAGATGTCAATCCTACCCACACGACTTCCCAATTCAACACAATCTCAGTAAAAATTCCAACAGCCTTCCATGCAGAAATGAAAAAGTCAATCATTAAATTTATTTGGAAGGGTAAGGGGCCCCAAATAGCCAAAACAATCTTGAAAACTAAGGATGTTGGAGGACTCACACTTCTTGATTTTAAAAGTTATTACAAAGCCACAGTGGTCAAAACAGCATGCTACTGGTACAAGGACAGATATAGAGACCAATGGAATCTAACTGAGAGACCCTCACAACTATGAATTTTTATTGATTTTTGACAATTTTTTTAAGCTTAGGAAAAGATTTATTTAAATATACAGACACTAATTTTTCACTCAGTCATTAAGGATAGCTGTGAACAAAGAATCATTTAAATGATTTTCAAATAGAAAACTATAGAACTGAACTATCACAGGTGTCTTCATTGCAGGTAGCAGTTTGGTATTATTTATAAATTCCAAAAATAGATATTGGATTATGTTTGTAAACTGCTTTGTTCCTCTGGGCATATTAGATTTTATTGGATTCAGAGATTTCACTCTAACTTGATTAAATAATGATTATGGCTTTGATTGGGCCACTTCAGTAGGGCATTGAGTCCCCTCCCCCTTGGTGGGTAGAGACTCACAGAGAAAACCACATGGCAGAGCAGATAGTGGAGTTTTTTGTATGCTGAAATCCCGGGGAGTGAACACACAGGAGAAGAACACAGAGGAATAGAGACAGCTCATAAACAAGCAAAGGCCCTGGGAAGAGAGACAGAGCCTGATAGTCTACAGCTGACCTTGTGGAGAGAAAACAGCAGCTGAATCCAGAGAGAAAACAGCAGCTGAATCCAGACAGAAATATGCCCTGGGAGAGAAGCAGAATTTATCCCAGCTTTCAGCTGATATTGAAAGAAGCTGGGACCATGGAGCTTTAAAAGGAAGAGGAAGCCTGAACCCTTCCAGACATTGGCAGCCATCTTGCTCCAACACGTGGTGACAGACTTTGGTGAGGGAAGTAATTTATGCTTTATGCCCTTGTAACTATAAGCTTCTACCCCAAGTAAATAAATATGTTTTATAAAAGCCAACAGAGTTCTGGTACTTTGCATTAGCACCTCCTTGGCTGACTAATACGCTGCAGAAGCTGAGAAGTTCCAGTAGGACATATCTTCCCTTGTTTGGAAAATAAACAACATAGCTGAAGGCTCTACTGAATACATAAAAATTCTGATGATATTCATCTCTGTCATTTTCCCTGTTGTTTTCCAACACTGCTGTAAAATCCTTATAGTACATTCCAAAGTAAACCAGCCATTCCAAATCTACATCACTGTTCTTTAATTCAATTCAGAGAACTACTGAAAAAGTATTAATTGCTATCTAAAAGTAGTAAAAAGGGTTTGTATAGAAGGTATTTCTGTTATATGTATATTACACAGGTTGGGGCAGTCACAGGTCCTAAGAGCTCTTCTCAACCACCAATACCTTAAGTCTAGCAGGGAAGAGGTCTACCACATTGGGAATGGTTCTTGCTTAATTTGAGAGCTTCCATCTGTCTCCTTTATTTCTTCTGTTGTGGGAACCTCCAACTGACTGGGCTCAGCTGATTCTTGTATCACTGCTGGGCCTTCTGACTCATTCTGGTCCACCAACTGTTATTAATCACAAGGCCTAGAAAGAGTCTAATGACTGTAAATTTGATAATCTCTGAAGAATCTAGGATCCTTCCATGGAGCTGATTTCCAGTTAACTGGGGGCTTTGAATGACCCACCTGGGGGCATGCCATCGACCACTACACAGCCAGGGTTAATTGTGATTTTTCCTGTAGGGAACTTTCACACGGAAACCCATATGAATTGCTTTGCTGAATTTTCATCTAACAAAGTCATTCAGTTGTTCCCTTAGCAGTCTAACTTTTTCAACTTTTAACAGTCTCTCATTTTCGTCATCTGGAATTATCACTTGAATGATGTTATGATCTTCAACACCTGACACAATAGTATTAACAGTGGGTGATGAACTTACTTTTCTTTAAGGGCTCTTCTTAATGGCTGTCTCAAACATTTTGGGCTTTTTAATGAATTTAATCTCGACTTTGTTTCTGAGTATCTTCTCTAGCCTTGGAATGCCAAAATTAGATGATCTTTGGAATGGCACATCAGGTTTCCACATAAAAGTCTTCTGGGAAACATTAATATAGTGCAAATGGCACTTTTACAGCTTGTTTAAATCTGAAGGCTTCACCACATTTTTCATTGAAAAGATTTTCAACTTTCTGTTTTAGGTCTATGATTTTGACATTCCAGGCCTCAAAGGAAAACTCCCTTCTTCGAGGCTTGAAGGGAACATTAGAACCGTTAGTACGGGTAGGGGTTTGAAAAACTGACTTTTGAGGACTGTTATTATTAGGACCTTCCACAGTGACTTCAATTTCAGAAACCTTTGAACTGCTCCTAAGTCTTCAAAGTCTTTTCAGGGGACTGTAATGCTTTAGTGTTTATGTTACTAGCCATTCCAGGAAGCAAATAGGAAACAACTAGTTCAGGTTTTTTAACAACAATCTTGATTTTATTACTCCCACGCACAATTCTTGCAAGTCGTGGAATTCCAAGCCAAGTAGGGCTTTTAAAGGAAATTCCTTCTAGCAAGACTTTTACATAAAGGAACTCAGGATTTAATTCAAACCCAGGGTATGGTACTTTTACTGCCTCTGTGAGTCCAAAAGCTTGAGCAAATTTCAAATAAAAAATCTCTTCCACTTGCTTGTGTAGCTTGGTAATTCTTACACTTCCAGTCTTCTTTGACTGGCTTATTTGTTCTTAACTGAGTAACTTCAAGTTGTACTGTGAGTCAGAAGTTCTTGTCTTTTAATAACAAATTTAATTTGATTGCCCACTTGAATGACTTTTTCCAGCCTTGGAATTCCATACCATGAGGGACTTCTAAAAGGAATGTTTTCTCGTAGAACTTCCACATAGAGATAATTAGGATGTGCCTCAAATTTCACGTAAGGTACAGCCTTGGCTTCAGTGCTTTCCAAGGCTTCAGCAATTTTTTTTTTTTTTTTTTGCAGAAAAGCTGATCTACCATCTTTCTTAATTTAGTGATCCTGGCATTTCCTTTATTCCTGAAGCTGGTTTAACAAGTTGTAAATCTTCACATGTTGAATTCAGAAGTTCATGCTTCTTAATCACAAAACAAATCCTTTCCTTTGCAACTAGTATCCTCTCAAGGTGAGGAATTCTGTAAGTAGATGGCTATCTAGAAGGAATTCCTTCAGGAAGTCCTTCTACATAAAGATCTTCAACATGTGACTGGAAAAGGGATATGGAATCATCACAGGACCTTTGGCTTTTATAAATTAGGCATGTTTTCTTTCAAACAATTCTTCAACTTGCTTATGTAGATCAGTAATTTGAGCATTCCATTTCTCAAAGTTCAACTACCTTGCTTTGCATTTCCAGTATTGGCAGGCTCACTAACTGGGGGATAGGGTGCCTCATTGGTCTTTGATCTCTTGGTAGGTGGAAAATAAGCATCATCTTCAATAATCACCTCAACTTCAGAGTCCTCACTTGTTTCTGAAGGGACATGCTGAGTAGACTCTTCGGCTGGTGCTTCCATTTCTGTCCCTTCATTGCCTTCTAAAGAATGATGGCTTCCTTGAAAGTTATATTGATACTTATGAGGGTCTTCTGATTCTTCCTTTATGGTCACAGCTGCCATTTCTAGGGAAATGCTGGAATCCTCCGTGGGTTCAATTTTTACTTTGTTGGGGCCACATGAAAACAGTATTGCCCTTTTACCATCTGTTAGCATCATACAATCACCTAGGTGCTTCTTTGGCTCTAGGAAAGGTCTCTTAATTATAAATGAAATCCCTGCTTTGTTTTCCAAAATCCATTTCAGGGTTGCAAGATCATAACTGTCAAGGCATTTAAAGGCAACTCCTTCAGGAAGCCCCTGAACTACCACAGCCCACTGCTCTCTTAACATCTTCTAGTACAGTACAGATATCGCTGTTGATTTGTCTTAAGCTTTTCCATAGCAAAAGCAGAAATAGTCCTCAACTATGTTTTTCTCAGTGTCTTGATTTCCACAGCACTAAACCAATTTTTCTGGTTTATAGACTTCGTTTTATGCATCTCTACAGCCTTTTCTTCTTCTTCAACACAGTATTTTATGAAATCTTTCTGAAAATCCTTCCTGGTATTGACAAAAGCACATCCTTTCTTGGTTCCATCAACAAACACATACACTGCAAAGCAGGCCACTTCTACCTTGGACTTGGCCAGTTCTTTAGACATTGACTCAAGAGCAGACATGAAGTACATCACCACCATCCTGCTCTCTGAAGGCTCCTCATCTTCAACAGGTAGGGTAGTCATAGTTATTTGGGCCATGATCCCCCAGAGCAGCCACCTCCCCCAGTGCTGGGGCTGGGGGGTGCCTAAGGGAAGCAAGTGTGGCCAAAGGCCAACTGCGCTGGCAGAATAGTTTCTGGCTGAGGCGAGCTAGGGAGCAGGCAAGCCGGTGAGTCTCAACCGAGCTCCTGTCACTGCCACATGTCTGCCCCAGCAGAGCCTGTCAGTGCCTTGATCCCATCACAGGGGACAGAGGGAGAGGCCAGGGTAACCACAGCAGGCAGGCCGCCATGACTAAAGTGACAATTAATTTTTGACAAGACTGCCAAGTCCAGTCAATTAGAAAAGAATAGTCTCTTCAACAAACGGAGCTGGGAGAACTGGATATCCACATGCAAAATAATGAAGGGAGACCCTATCACATCATTACAAAAAATTCACTCAAAATGGATAAAAGACATAAATATAAGAACCAGAATTATAAAACTTATAGAAGAAAATGCAGGGAAGCATCTTCAGAATCTTATCTAGACCCAAAACACAAGCAATGAAAAGATAAATAGATAAATGGGACCTCATCAGAATAAAAACTTTTGTGCATCAAAGGATTTTATCATGAATGTGAAAAGACAACCTACTCAATGAGAGAAAATATTTAGAAACCACATATCTAATAAGGGTTCAATATTCATAATATATAAAGAAATTCTACAACTCAACCATAAAATGGCAAACAACTCAATTAAAAATTGGGCAATAGAATTTAATAGATATTTCTCCAAAGCAGATTTCCAAATGGCCAAAAAGCACATGAATAGATGCTCATCATCCTTAGTTATTAGGAAAATGCAAATCAAAACCCCAATGAGATACCATTTCAGATCTGCTAGAATGTCCACTATTAAAAAAAAAAAAAAAGGAAGTTACAAGTGTTGAAGAGGATATGGAGAAATAGGACACTAATTCATTGTTGATGGGAATGTGAAATGGTGGTGCTACTGTGGAAGACAATTTGGCAGTTCCTCAGAAAGTTAAGTTTAGAATTACCATACAACCCAGTAATCCCACTTCTAGGTATATACCAAAAAGAATTAAAAGCAGAGACTCGAACAAATATTTGCATCCCAATGTTCATAGCAACATGATTCATAATTGTTAAAAGACAGAAGCAACTCAAGTATCCATGAACCAATAAATGGATAAATAAAATATGGTTTATATATGTACAATGAAATATTATTCAGTCTAAAAAAAGGAATGATGTTCTGCATATGTGACATGAATATATGTATGTATGGATAAATCTGGAAGACATCATGTTGAGTGAAATAAGCCAGACTCAAAAGGACAAATATTGTATGATCATATTGATATGATATAATTAGAATAAGCATACTCATAGATACAAAATATAGAATATAGTTTGCCAGGGGCTGGATTGGGGGGTAGTTAATGCTTTAATGGTAAAGAGTTTCTTTTTGTTTTGAATGTAAAGTTCTGGTATTAGATGGTGGTGATCATAGTACAACATTGTTAATATAATTAACAGTACTTAATTTTATACATGAATGTGGTTAAAAGGGGACATTTTAGGTTGTATGTATACTAGAATAAAAATTTAAAATAAAAATATTCAAAAAAGAGAATATACCTTTCAATTATTCTAAGTATATGGTCTGCCAAATTCCCATATACAGAAAGGGAAAATCAATTAACAATCATTTAATTACTTAAAGAAGAATAATTATATAAAATAATTTATATATGAATAAATAGGCATTAATTGTACACACACAAACACTGTGCTCAAAATAAGTTCTTTTGGTGACAATGGCTTGGCATGAATATTTAATTTTAATTGAATGAAAACAGTTATCTGACCTTATCCAAGATTTTTCCAGGTGATAATTGTTTCTGTCAAATCTAACAGACATCTACTTTTCCTAAAATATAGAAACACAGGCATACATTTTTATGGATGTTACCTTTTAACTATAACAATATATAAAGCAAGACTGTACTGACATTACAGAATGTCAATCTTCAAGTTTAATTTGCTAAAAGGCAAAGTAAAAGATCCAGAAGGAAGTTACAAGAAGACAAGAGACCGTACAATATAATAGCATTTCAAATTAATGGGAATTCTTCTCTCATTTGAATTTTTTTAATGCAAGTTATTAAGTTAACTTATGCTGGGTGTTTACATGTGCTGCCTTCTTTACATTTTACTTTTCATAGGTAATCATCACATTTTAAAATATAAGCTATATGAATAGTTTATATAGGTATGTATATACAACAATAAAACAGGCTCATAATCACTGTTTAGAAGGAAAGTAAAGATTTTGTTACTTTAGTTGAAAGTATTTATCCATTTTGCTTGCAAAACTTAACAAAGATATGCCTTATCATGTAGATTATCTACTAGCTAGTCAGTTGAGGAATGTATGTACATAGCAACTCTTGCCATAAAACCTACTAATTAGAGTAGGGTTCCTCAAATTGCCAGGCCATTAAAAATTCCTAAGATGTTTACTAAAATTCAATATTTCTGGACTTTATTACAGGCCTTCTGAATAAAAATTTCCCAAGAGAATCAAAATTTCCCAAGAGAGAAACACAAATCTGTATTTCTAATAATTTCTTCAGGTGACTTAGGAAAATTTGGGAAACATTTTTTCTAAGGGATCAAGATATAAGATGATTACCTTTGATATGTTTTCTTTGCCAACAATAAGAAAGGAATTGGATGGTGAGGGGACCATTCATTAAAGCATTGTCTTACAAATCTGACTGCTCATTAAGCATACCCTGGGAAGCTATTTTAAACACAGATTATGGGGTCCTTATTGCCGAAATATCTAGTTGGGAATCTTCATTTTTTAAAAGCGTCTCAGGTCAAATTTTTGATCAGCATTGTTTAGGGATCATAACTTGGAGAGTCTTTTGGAGAGCTAAGGGGAAAAATTTACTCTAAATAACTAAATTTGCATGACCTAGGCTCTTAAGAGGTTTAAATTTTTTTACGTATTTATGTATTTATATATTTATTTTTAATAAATATATATTCCATTGCCAAGCTTTTAGTTTGTTTTCTACTTTACACTGTCGTCAGTTATCTTTGTAAAATACTAAGTAGTTCAGATGATTCTCTTTTTAATAGATTTGTGGAGTTCCTCAAAGAAGCTCAAAACACAATATTTGTTCATTATTTCTCCCTTCCTCCATTCCTTCCTCCCTCCCTTCCTTTCCCCAAAACTTATTAAATATCTACAATGTGCCAGGCAGTTTTCTAGTTTTCATGTATAAATTAGTTAAAAAACAAAGAAACAGCTCAAACCCTTGCTATTATGTTTTTTGTTTTGGTTTTCATTTCCTTCTAGAGGGAGGATAAACAGCATCAACATCTATCAGTAGAAAACTACAGCACTATTTCCACAATTCACTAGATAGCAGTAACCAAACCAATTATTGGTACGTCATCTGAGGTCCACTGAACTCTAGGAAGAGTATAAATGCATAGATCTTGGGGATATGTTAACCTCTGAAATTGAATGCAAAAATGTGTACATATATGAAAATGTGGAATTTTCTGCAGAGTATGCCAATTATTTTTGTCAGATTAAAAAGGATCACTGCTCCCCAAAAGTTTAAGAATTATTTTATAGGAGATGTGTCTTACAAATTCAAGAAGGTCTCAGGTCTCATTCAAGGGGTATATTAGTTTCCTATCACTGCTGTTACAAATTTTCACAGTATTAGTGTCTTAAAACAATATGAATTTATTATCTTTGAGTTCTGGAGACCAGAAGTCTGAAATCAGAATCAGCAGGGCTGATTCCTTCTAGAGACTTCAGGAGAGAATCCATTCCCTTGCCTTTTCTGGCTTCTAAGAAATCACATGTATACTTCGTCTCTTGACCTTTTCCTTAATTTTCAAAACACATCACATCTATTACCCACTCAGATCTCTTGCCTCCCTCTTATAATGACCCATGTGATTATATGGCTTCCACTCAGACAATCCTGGGTAATCTCCCTATCTCAAGATCCTCCTCTTAATCACATCCACAATGTTTTTTCTGCCATAAACAGTAACATTGATAGTCAAGGAGTAAGGTATAGATATTTTTGGAGGAGAACATTATTCAGCCTACTACAGTGAGTGATAGAGGTATTTAAGAAAAACAACTTATTTGTAATTACTGAGGTCATACCATCCATGTAGTTATCTCTTTCCTGTAGGCATAAAGTCACCCACTCCTTTTGCACACAGAAGCTTATAGCCCAATGTTGTTTACATCACAGTGTGGCAAACTTTTTTTTTGTAAATGGCCATATATTTTGGGCTTTTCAGGCAATATGTTTTCTGTTGTAACTTACCTCTACCACTGTAACCAGAAAGCAGCCATAGCCAATATGTAAACAGGCAGGTGTGACTGTGTTCTGATTAAACTTTAGATAAACAGATGGTAGGATTTGACTTGTAGTCCAGACTTTGCTAATCCCCTGGTTTAGTAAACACAAACATATGAAATGTTTATTAAACAATGAATGTATGCCGGAGTGTTTGCTAATAAAATGGTATCATGTACAATAGCATGCTCTTTGGAGTCAAGTCCAGATTTGGGTTTGCCCCATTTATCTCTCTTAAAAGTAATATAACATTAGATACATTGATTAATCTATCAAAACATAACCACATCTATAGTATAGCCACATTTACTTCATTCGGTTATATTTCCAGATGCAATATTGTAGCCCTGAGCTTGGCATACTTCAAGTGCTCAATACATATTATTCTATCTTCTTATTTCCATACAGACATGCTGGAATATCAACATTAATTCACTTGCATATAAATACATACATATAGTCTCAATCAATAAAAAATAGTGTAAGTGTATATTATAGAAAATGGGGTAGACAGAAACATTAGAGAAGTTACAGTTAATATTTAGCTGTATGTTTGAGTCCTTAAATGAATGTAGAACATCACTAAATTACTTGATAAATATTTAAAATAGCATAAAAATTGGACCAAGTTTCCAATTATTTCTATTCTAATAGTAAAATTAATGATTTATACAAGTTTGATTTAAGAATAATTCAACTTTAAAGTGTGTGCACACTTGGCTTAATGAAAAACCTAAAATTTAAGATTGTGTACATTATTATTGCCCAAGAAGTACAAATGAAATTCACTTCTTAATAGACTTGGCAATCAATTAAAGGTCAAATCATTGTTCCTCTTAAGATTATGAAATCTTTATAGAAACTTCTCAATGATGATTATATTTGGAATAAATGCTGCTTGGGTGATTTGGTATTTCGAAATGTTCTTTTCTCTAATTCTGTCCACATATTAGACAGTTTCCATGCCAAAGCCCATTCCATACAGTCTCAGATAAAGTGAAATATTCACAGTTCAATAATTTTTCCAAGTTTAAGATTAGTCTATAGTTATGGAGAAAATGTTTGCTTTCATAATGAGAATATATGAATGGTTTTATGGCCAATGGTCTAAAAAGTCAAGACCTATGGAAAAAAAGTTAATAAAGTCTCCATCTCCTTTTATAATAGAGAGCTATTAAAAGGTTTAGTCACTATTTTATTAATTATGATCATAATGTTTAAAAATAAATCAGAATATTTTGACATTATTCAGGTTAAGCATTTTTTAAAAAATGAAATGTATTTACCACATAAACACTGGTCTGGCATATACAAAATGTGAGCTCTTTGTTTTTCCAAATATGATGTATTTATAAACAATTCTTCATTCTAGATACAAAAATATTTGCTCTAATTTTAAAACCATTTCAGAAAAATAAGGCTAATAAATTTAACATTCTTAAAAGAGAGAAAATACTTAAGATGGACATTAATTCTGAAATATTGCTAATAATCATATTCTAAAATAACAATGGGATATTTTTACTTATGCAATTTTTATTTGACTACCAAAAATTTCAATTTTAACTATCAGTTTCTATCAAAGAAATATTAGTAAATGAAAATTTTAATTTGATATACTATCTGATGCCGTGAATATCAAAGTGTTGAATAAGTGATGTTCATTTCTCTTAAGTCAAAAAGATTATAACATAGTGGTAGAAAACTTTTAAATTGTGAAATATTTTTCACTCATTTTTTTTCTCTATTTAGGAGCTGGATATACAAAAATGAGAAAACAACATCTTTCCCTGAAAAAGTTACATTCTAAGTGTTGGGGACTGAATCATGCCCCCCACAAATTACAAGTTCTGTTCCTAACCCCTGGCTCTATGAGTGTGAACCTATTTGTAATTACGAACTTTGAAGATGTTATTTGTTAAAGCGTGTCCTGACTGAATGAGGGTGGATGTAATCCAGTATGGCTGAAATCGTTATAAGCAAAGGAAATTGCATGCAGAAAAAGAGAAGCCATGCGGTGCAGACAGAAGCTGAAAGTCAATGGAACCCATTGCTCTGTGAGAGAAAAGCTAAATACCCAAGGATCCCTAGCAAGCAGCCTCAGAACACCATTCTTTGAGGACAAAGCATTACTTTGCTCACATCTCAATTTTGTTCTTCTAGCCTCAAAAACTTGATCCAGTAAATTCCCATTGTTTAAGCCAAACCATTGCATGGTAATTGTTGTAGAAGGTAGGAATCTAAGACACTAAGGGACAATCTCAAATACTTAGAAGGTGAATTAGAGTTTTGTGAAAATAATTTGTTCCATATATATGCATAGATACATATATTTACATATACATGGACAATATGGAATATATATACAATATATAACTTGGGAAGATTTTTCTCTGGGAAAGCCTCAGGATAAACATTGTAAAGTAAGATGGAGCTGACTAAAGCTGGCCTGTGAAAGAAATGTTCTTTTTATACAATATAGAAGGAGAACTCAAAGTCTTTCTAGCAACGATGTGTAATAGAAAGATTATTCCAACAGTGTTTGGTAGGATGTGCCGGGCCAGGGGCAGGTGAAGCACTTACCACTGCTGCTTTAGCAGATCTCTGCCATGAGGCTGCACACCTCCCAGCTCCAGCATGAGAACAGAACCCTCAAGGGATCCCAGATGAAGGCATCCTTGGCTGCCTTGGCTGCTCTACATGTGGCCAAGCTGTTCCTCCCACCCCAGGAGGGCCCTGGCAGTGAGCTAGCGCTAGAGCACTATATGCCAAGACCAACCAGCAGCTGGAGAAGTTGAACGCACATCCACTCAGTAGACATTACTTGCACCAGACTGCTGCCAAGAGCCAGTCGGCCCAGCTTCTGGAACAGGTGGCTCAGCTCAAGTCCCTGAGCGACACCATCCAGAAGCTCAAGGATGAGGTGCTCAAGGAGATGGTGTTACAGTGTCCTGGAGCCACAGTCTCCACTGCCTTTGCCACCTTCCCTTAATCTGCCTTCCTCAGGGCCAAGGAGGAGCAGCAGAACAACACAGTGACCTTCTCGTGTGCGGCTGGCACCGGCTGGTGCTGACCCAGGAACAGTTGTGTTGACTTCACAGCCACCTTATCGCCCAAGCATGCCTTTCCTTGCTGTCCCCTTCGGCCCTCGGGCCTTCCTGGTGCCACTTTGCCCAACGCACAGCCACATCAGCTGGCCTCCAGGTAGAACTATCTGTGTAAAGCTATTCCCATCCCATTCGGCTTCATGCTCATCCTGTCGGTGCCCTGCCCTTGCCCCATGTCCCAGACAACCCCAGTCCCTGGACTCTGCCAGAAATTTTTGATCTGCTGCTCCAACCTTAGTGAGGGGCCTCAGGGCTTGTGGGGTTAAGCTGAGACCCCTCCACCAAAGGTTAGGTGAGATCCCCTGAATGAGGACTCCACCCCTTGATTAAAGCAACTTATACTTAAAAAACAAAGTTCGTAATGTAGGAAAGTTCTACTATTACAGAAGTCCTTATGCCTTAACTTCCCTTAGTTACTTTGAATAAACCTCTAAAGTTAAATAAAGAATTATGGCTAAGTCTTAACTAAAATTCATTACAATATTATGGCTACTCTCCAATATAATTTCGAGATGTAGGAATAAAAGAAGCATCACTGAAGATTTTTTGTTGTTGTTTGTTTGTTTGTTTGTTTTTGCTTGCAAAAAGTTGGCTTTATTTATCATTTATACACCTTAACTTAGTTATGCCATTTTGGTATCCACAGTGACAGTCCTCTGGAAGCTGGGTCAACCCCATCCACCTGATTGAGAACCACAGCACGCTCACTGTGCAAGGCCCAGGGAACAGTTTCCAGGTGAAGGGAGAAACCAGGAATTCAGAAAAAATTCCAAAAGAAGATAAACAGTAGGTTAATACAGTGGAGGAAAAGGAATTGAAAATGACTGATTGGTAGAAGATAAATATGGAGACAGAATTCACCAGGTACAGTATTGAGTTATGGTTAAAACCATGTTTCTTGGAGGTATATAGATATACATCAGAGCCAAACATTTTCATTTACTTTTTATTTGAGCTTTAAGCTTCAGGTATATATATATTTCATTTCAGGCTAAGAACTAGTAATCCTGAAATTAAATGAGATGCAGTCTGAATAGTGCTTAGTACAACATCTTTTGGGGGAGTGGAGTGGTGATGTAGTAGAGTACCTGGTGACAGATTAATTGAAGGAAGAGGCAAAAACAAAGTTTAAATGGAATGTGATTGAGATTTTCATCCTATTTAGCTATTAACAGAAACAAAAAATCCTGGAGGAGAAAGTGAATGATAAGGCATATTAACAGAGAACTGAACAAACTACCCTTATTGTTTTTCTTTTAATATATTACATTGTTTTCAGTTTACATTGGCTATCTTTATTTGGATTATGCTAATTTCTTAATTAACTAAGTTAACTCATTGCAAAACAATTGTTTTTATAAAATTTTTTAATGTTTGGTCTCACTTATACTACCATGAAAAGCAGTTGGCTTGTTTCTTTTCCCCAAGGTTTATTTACCATTCATTGCCTTCTGTCATATTGATTAAATGGCTTTTTGTGAATTTGTATTCAATCCAACACCTCGCTCTCTAAAAGGTAAGACCTAGAAAAAAGATGCAGTTTCTGGGGCCAAATAGATTGTGGCACAGCTGAGGCTTTGTTCAAAATCTATACTGATTGCAATAACTGAATCGATCACATAACCATTTGCATTGATTGGTAAGACTGCTGACAATTTGCATGGACTGTCATTTTTCATAGAAAACTATTGCCAAATTGGTTTGAGTAAAATCAGCTTTCTTGTAAGTAGAGAACAAAAGGATAACAAAGAATTCCAAACAAGCAAAAAGGATAATATCCATGAACAACAAAAGTAATACTGCTATATAACCACTGTTACTACTACTAATAGACATCCTTTCATTGCTAGGTCTATGGCATTGTGCAAAGAATTTCAATATAATATCCAAAAATTATATTTCAGAAAAATATGGGGATAAATGATAATTGATCCCAATGGAAAATATTTAGAAACAATAGAGCCCTAAAGCAAATACACAGTGAAATATACACAGATGAGAGCTATCAAGTTTGAAACCCAAAATATTTTAAATTATTGAAGAAAACATCCCAATTGTGCGTGTGTCTCCTTTGCTTACTTTTTATGAGCTTACATTCTACCTAAAAACATGTATAAATTTATGTCTTAATTCCAGGGTTCAGAAAATAATTTTGTGCATGATAAAATGCACACAAAGAATAATTTTCAAAAAATATGGGTTCATATCCCTGAATCCTGTAATGTTAGTCTATGAGTAAAAAATAATTCCTTTATTTGAGCATTTAAAAAAAAATTATTAACTTTAATAAGTTTAAATATGCAAAAAGTATTTTGTGTGCCAAAGAACTAATGTAATATTATTTATATTTCTATTCAGTGATTGCTGATTTCTTGTTCATCAAACAGAGGGTAACAGCCACTTTGAGAATAGCAAATTCAGCTCAAAATATCTAAGGTTATGTCTCACAGTGTTACCACCAAAATCTTTAAAATAATTAAAGCAGATATTTCAGTCAACAGTACAAATAATTTTCATTGATTTTAAGACATCTGTATTCATATAAAGTAATGATTGAGTTACCAAATCTTTTCATTATTTACTTCCAAAGAATAATTCTAATATAAGTTTTTCTTTTTTCTTTTTCTTTTTTTTTTTTTTTGCAAGCAGGAAGTTTATTGGGAAGCTCTCCCAATGGAGGGGGCTTGAGGAGAGAGTTCAGCCCCCTAATATAAGTTTTGACTAACTTGTCATTTTTCTCTGGCTTATAGATAAAACAAACTATGCAATTAAAATATCTCAATATTTCAGAAGTTTGTTTCAATAATGCTATATTGAAAACTGTCCAAATTCACTTAATCATCAACATTTTAATTTTCAGCAAAGAAAAATCACAGATGCTCTTACTATAATCATCACTGAGAAATATAAAGCTTACATTATTCATAGTTTATAGATTTTATTACATGCTAACTTGAAAACTTGCAATGTAATCATTAAAATAAATAGGTCGTTTTTATTCATATGTACTGCAGAACAAGAAATTAGTGGAAATGAATAAAAGAGAATGCTGTTACAAAATAATTAAATATTTAACTATTTGTTTTTACTTGTATTTGTGTATAATTTGACTCTTTTTCTCATGGAGAAGAATTTGAGTATTTTCTAAATTAAAAATTGTATATTCAAAATATTTTCATTAAAACCAATCTTAGTTCTGCAATGATCTTTGTGTTAATTTAACTCTTTAAAATATCATCACATACTGGATTGAATATATTACTTGTAACATTTACCTATAACTAAGGTAATTGTAAACCTAGAAATTTTAAACTTTAAGGAAAAAAAAAATACACCCCGAAGTATTCAAAATTTCAGTATCAGATTTTGTATGATAGTCATATACGCAGGTCGTAAAGTGAGTATAAGAAGACAAGTTTTTCATTGTTGTTAAAACTGAGGACGGGTGAAGGTCACAAATTATTATTCATGTATTCTTTTCTATGACCTTCAGTTGTAAACAAAGAATATTAAATAATCTTATTCATCTTCTAATGAACATATATTACTCTGGAGCCTAATGAATAGATAAGATCTATTTTCATTAAATATTTACTAAAGTAATATTCTCTATATTCTCCAATTAAGGGGCAATTTTACTACAAAGAAGATAGCAGGCGAAATTCTGAAATTCTTGGAAATTGTGTTGATTCATATTGGTTGTTAAATCAATAATATTCATTTGTGCTCTTTCTTATATAAATAAAAATAAAATAAAATAAAATATAATATAATAAAAAAGTAGTTATTTAAAACTAAAATAAATGCACAAATACTTATAGAATTCCATTTTAAAATCAAAATCTTGATTTTGTTGATTTACTGAAAAGTCACTATAAAGAGGTTGATATTACATTGCGTTAAAAATTCTGTTCCTTTATATTTATATTTTAAGAAAAGTCTGATAATATCATTTACATAAAAAATGCTTTACAGTTCCCAAATTCTTCTTCTCTCTCTCCCTCTCTCCCCTCCCCCCCATGCACACATACAGAGTTTAGCTGTTTACAAAAGAAAAATAAAGAAAGTAGGCCTTTTTTATTCTGTTATAGTACAAAATTGCAAAGTATTTTATCAGTAATAATGATAAACAAGAGATAAAAGTTTACTATAATAAACATACAAATAACTAGTAACAGATAAATCGATGTAAATAAAAGATGATTGATATTGATAGATAATAAAAACAGACAGCTATATGGTGGATATGTATAGAGAGAGGAACACTTTTTTATCACATGTATTTTCTTTAAAAATGGTTTACTTTTTTAAAAACTCAGGAGTTTAATTTTCTTTCATAAGTGAATGCATCACAAATATTTTTTCAGTTTAGTTTCTCTTAATTAATTAATTAATTTTTTTTTTTTAGGAAAAGCACATTTCCTTTCTTTTTTCTTATTTCTTTTTAAATCAAACTGACAAAGAAATACACCTATGTGGAAAAATGTATGCAGGGATGTAGTTCAGTTATTCTTCATAGCAGGAAGTGGGTGCCCTCTGCTGTCTATTTGAAGAATATCTCAGATTGTATTTTCTCCTGCTACCTTTGAAAAAATACAAAACTGTAACAAAACATCCTTGTAATATGGCATATATATGCCATATATTTATATCTATTTACTAAATGAGCCAATATCAAGATTTGGAACTGATACTTTTAAGTGGTTTGAGATGACGGATTGGGTGAGGAGATTTGTAAATGTGTGTTGGCATTTATATAATAGCAAGCAAGGAAGACACAAGCACAAGATTTTACAGGAATGAAAAAGCAAAAAAATAAAAAGAGTTTTAAATGAGTATTGAATTAATTAAAAATGATTAATATTTATGCATTCTGATCAGCAACTTTAAATATTTCACATTGCATTAAGTATTTTTCTCCTGTATGGTTTATCACAATAAAATGATAATTATCATTAGATCTAAATGAAGTTTATTTTTTCTTGTATTATCTATTTCACTCTCCAATTGCACAGAAGTGCTTTAAAGAAAAATAATGAAAATATCTCTAATAGGTAACAAACATAATGAACTGTTTTCGAATCATTTAATCTTCAGATTTTGTAAATAAATCTCAGTTCCTCTATTTGTTTCATACTGTCTTATAAATTGGGAAATACAATATAATAAATCAATAAAATATTATATTTAATAAAATGTTCATAAAATATCCTCTTAAAATATACTTAAATATTCTTCTCCTTATAATTATTCATTTTTTTCAAACACTCCTATATTAATTCAAAAATTATTTATTTATTTAAATATAAGGCAACTACTCTGATAAACATAAGCATAAAAGCATGAAATAGGCATGAATTCTGGCTTTGGTGAGCAGTTATTATTCTAATATAATAGTGTATTTATGCTACTTAAAATATCGCTAGCGATTCTATATAAAAAGATTAGAAAAAAATTTTTCATTGTTATTCACCCTAAAGTGTTTATTTTTTCTCTCCACAAAATTGGCTGCATATATACAATATATGTACATATTTTTATTATAATTTTACCAATCATGCAGAAATTTAAAAAACAAAAATACAATATATATTTTATCACAGTATTAATCCACAAGATGAAATGATATGAATCTTTTTAATTGTTTTATTTATGTACAAGTTAAGAAGAAATATTCTTCTGCTTTTATTGATCTAAAATAATTTGCCATTACTTTCTAGCAAACATAAAAGACATGCCTAATATGATTAATTTTTGAAGGATTTTATTTTCTGAAATGATTTTTTCTAAACCAAGAATAAACTATTTCAGAAATTAGCTTCTTCAACTCCTTTTCATCTTTTTCCATGTTTAAGAAACAATCTAAATTGACAGCCAATTTACTTTGATGTACTTATGTCTTGAGATACATTAGACCCAATATATCTGGATTTGATGTAATGACAATTCACATGAGAATTATGGACTCTGAATTAAAATATATGTTTAAATTAAATGTATGAAATATATATTTTCAAATAAAATATTATAAATAATTTTTGGGATAACAGTGGAGTTAAATTTTCTAATAAGTTATTAGTGAGTGCTCCATCAGGAAAAAGAATGCTAAATTATTTGAAGAGATGTATGCCTCAGAGCTGCCAGTTAGTAATAGTCCAAAGATAACTTCATAATGCTTAATAAAATATATTAATTTTTAAAAGTCTTATATTCAAATGATGTCCCATTATACTTGAGAAACTAAATTTTTTTCTTTGATATTGATTTTATAATTCCTCAATGGTTTCTCTGAGGAGAGATATTTTGGTTTTGTTGCGTGTTTGTTTCTTTGACAGGCTGATATTCTTTATTTATCTTGTTGGTAATTTTTTATGTAGTCACACATATACTTTAAAGTGTGCAATAATTTGGATTTTTCCTTTTGAGTTAAAGTTGCTTTTCTAATGTTATTCAACTTCTTACAGGTACTTATATATACTTTGTTCATTAAATATTAAATATATACTTTGTTCATTAAATATTAAATATAAGGAGCAAAAAATACTATTTTTGAATTTTTAATGAGTTATTCTTTATTACAAAATAAAAAGCCTTTAGGAAATATTATCTTCATGTGATAACTCATACCTATTTCATTACTTTTTAGGCAGAATGAATTAAAAGTGAAACGCTACTTAAATTGTTAATATTTACATATTTCCTTAAAAAGTCAATATATAATAGGTTAAAATCATAAAGTTTCAAGTAGAAAGGGAGTTAGAAATTTTTCTTGCTATTCCAAAATCTCATGTATGCATTATCATTTCCAATTATGACAGACATTTAAGTAACTTCTTTAATTTTTCTAGAGTTTTATTTTGATCAGATTTCTGGTCTACAGTAGTCTTATATTGGTGTCTGGTGTCAAGATGACTACTTATGAATCCCTAATGCTCAAAACAAAATAACAGTGTAATCTAAAGAAAAGAGTGAGGCAGTGTCTTTGGGAAACAGAGGACCCCTCCTTAGCTGTTTTGTAAATACAGAATAAATACAAAGGACATTTTCAGTAACTGTTAATGTAAATTTCTCAGTCCAGTAGCTCCATGCTTTGACCTCACCTTCTTATTTATTCCTTTCACATTTTTTCCCCTACATTTCTATGTCTTGAAATTAACTAGCTGCCCTCAAACAGACAGTTATAGATCTCAAATTTTAGTGGTATTTTTAGCAGCTTGGGTCTAGAGTTTGGCCACCTGCTGCAGGATCCTGGCTCTAATCTATATTACTTGTGACTCTGAACATTTTCAAAACTTCTCTGCTCCTCAGATTCTACGATTTTAAACTCAGGAATTGCTGTGTTATGGAATTTCTATTCTATGTAATGCTACTGAAACAGAATATGCACTCAGTATATGACAGGTATTATTCATTTTTGTTGTTCTTACTGGGCTTCCACTTGACTACTGAAAAAGGAAGAGATTAATTAAATTGACTGAGGAGATTAAAATTGGATGTATGTGGCAGAATATAAGGACTTTCTGAAATATTAGATGTGACAAATTAGAAAGTAGAAGGAAACAGTAATGCTTCCCACATATGTTGACTGAGTAGATGCTAATAACATTGAAAGAAAATACTTAGAGTAAGTCTGGGTGCTGAGATGGAAGGCAAAGTTAGTGCATTTGGTTTGAGTTATTCTGATTTTGAAAATGTCAAAAGACTAAGCAGTCATTGACGGTAACTATTCAGAACACTGGGTTGAAATTTGGGAAAGTGTCCTAAGTTGATAGTAGGAGAACTTTGTATGGTATATAAGTCGTTTACTTCTATCACAAGGACAATACATTTTTTATTCTAATTTCTCCCATATACCCTCACACTTATTTTCTTATCAAGTGCTAGTTGTTATGCTTAAGAAAAACCCTTATTTTATATAAGCCTCTAGATCACAGGCTATTTTGTATTTGACTCTATTGTTCTCTATTGCTTAATAGATACAAGTATTCTTACATGACACTTTTTAACCTTAGACACTGGAATGAACTAGCTCATGAATCTTCACTCTGGCCTACTTGTCAAGTTTCCCACAAGTGTTTCATCTGCCAATGCCAAATATAAAATCATTACTCTCTCTGAAAACCTCTAAATTATCAGATTATGAAAGCAACACCGTATTCTATGACTGTAATGTTGAGGAGTGGAAAATGTCATTCCCTCCAACTCTGTATCATAACTTCTCCACTAGGCCATGGGGAATTACTGCTTGAGCTCAGAATCTTATAATCTTTCATGGACATATAAACTTCTTTAGTCCTATCAAAAGTGCCCAAACACATTAGCTCTTCCAACACCAATGAGCCACTCAGCAATAACTTATTTACTATCTATAATGTTTTGGGGTCTCTGATATTTAATGGACATACAAAGAAAAGCAATGAAAAGTAAAACACGAAAACATCATTCTTTTTCACTTCTACCCATCTAGAAGTGAAAACCGGTATTAAGTGTTAATGTGTAAATTAATACATTTATTCACCCAATTCATTAAAAAATATTTACTTATTCATGTATTCAACACATTCTTATTTGAGCCCAAATGATGCATATAGATAGAACTGCAGTAGATTGAATTATATCCCCTTTCAGTGATGTGTCCTTCATATTTCCCCCCTTAAGATGGCTCCCTTGTCTGTTTGCTCATTGTTTTTACTTGTCTGCTTGTTGTTTTTGCTCATTGTCTGCTTTTTTTTCTTTAGGAGGTATTGGGAACCAAACCCAGGACCTCCCATGTGGGAGATGGGTGCTCAGCTGCTTGAGCCACATTTGCTCCCTGCTCATTTTTTGTTTTGTTTTGCTCATTGTCTTTCTTGTTGTTTGTGTTCATTGTCTGCTCTTTGTTTTAGTTTTGGCTCGTTGTCTGCTGGTTGTTTTTGCTTGATGTCTGCTCATTGCCTGCTCATTGTTTGTCTTCTTTAGGAGGCACCGGGAACCAAACCTGGGACCTCCCATGTGGGAGGTGGGTGCTCAACTGCTTGAGTCACATCTGCTCCCTGTCCTTCATTTTAATCTGGATTCTTGTGGATGTGAACTCATGTATAAACAGGACCTTTTGAAGATGTTATTTTTAGTTAAGTTGTGGACCAATTGAGTCAAAATAGCATTAATTCATATTACTGGAGATCTTCATATGCAGAAGAAATTCACACACAGTCAGAGAAAGTCACAGGGAAGAGCCAGAAGCCAGAAATCAGCAGAAACCAGAAAAGCAGACACAAGGAGAGGGAGAATGCCATGAGACAGGAGACAGAGATTTAAGCCCAGGAATCCAAGGATTGCCAGCAGCCAGTGCTGGAACACTACAGACTACAGGAAAAAGTAAACCTTGCCTATATTTTCATTTTGGACTTCTAGCTTCAAGACCATTAGCCAATAAATCCCCATTGTTTAAGCCAACCCATTGTGTGTTATTTGTCATAGGAGCCTGGCAAATTAAAAGAAGAGCTGTGAACAAGAAATGCGAAATCCCTACTCATGTAGAGTGTATGTCCTAGTAAAATAGATAATAATAAGCAAATTAACAAATAAATATATAACATTCTCTGGGATGACACATTCCTTGTGAAAAAATTAAATGCAGTAAAGAGGATAGAGAATGTAAGTGGTTTAGAGTTGCTAATTTAATTTTTATTGAAATATGATAGTTTTTATAAGTGCTATAAATTTTTTAAAAACTAGATCTTAAAAGAGAAGAGAATAACAAGAATTTACTCGTGAAGGAGAAATTATTCTTATATTTTCCATTAACATCCAGGCCTGCCTTTCTTAAAAGGTACATAGAAGTTCAATATTACATGAGACCATGGAGAACTGTGGGGGTTGAGCACAATGAGTAGACATTTCACTACAGTAGGTTTTGCTAGGTAATATAGGTCCTTAAACTTTCACCCTCTGGTGATTCTTTCTTGTTCTAGTCCTAAACCATTACAGAATAAATTGAAGCAATTCCACTAGTCTCCCATCTTTGATTTCTCACATGTCCACATGTCTAGCTATAACTCAGCAGATTCATATCAGATTCCTCTCTAGGTAATCATAATTCTCATGCAGTGAGAACTCAATTTCCAATGACTTCTTTGGCTTTACATGTCTGTTTCCCTGACTGCCACTGTAGCTCTATCCTTAACAAATATGGGTTCTTAATAATTATCAAAGAGAATATCCATTTCATAATAACTCTGAGGGGACTTTCATTCTGCAGTCAGGACTTTCATTCTGCAGTCGTGAAATAGTAAGTATTTTACTTAACTTTTATTGAAGAAGTCAAACCACTTTCTATTCTACTTAATTATTCCCATTTATTTGACATTATCTCAGATTCCATATATAGCTTGAAGTTGGAGTCTGTATTCACCATTTAACTTCCAAGACATACAGTCCCTGATCATCTAGGGGTAAGATCTGTTCTCCATGTACATTTTGTACAATTTTCTATTCTAGTCTTAATTGCAGTTGATTGTAATTATTTGTTTCCAAATAATTCATGTTCAATTATTTATTTAAATACAGGAATATGTATGCCTGAATATAATAGGTGGATAAGTATCATTTCAATTAATAAATGGGTAAATCAATGTGCAGAAGAAAAGGGCTCCCTTCAAAATTACTTCCCCTGTAGTTAGAAAATAATCTCAAGTAACATCTTCCACTGTGCTAATATATCTTCACTCAAACGATCTTCACTCATTGTCACTTCTTATTTAATGTATCTATATTCTTTATAAATAACACTGTCACAAGCAATAAAGAGATTATGAGGATATGTCCCTGCCTGGCAGTGCAAGATTAGAGTCAGTGTTCTGAAACTCCATAAGATATGAACGTTGGAAGAGTATCCCTACTACATTTTGATTTTTAATCAATTACCATTATGTTATCCTCATCCTCCTTTCTCTTCTCCCCTGTATGGAGTCTTTCTGCTTAAGCCATATTGGAGAAAATATTTTCTCTATCTTGCCAGTGTGTTAGCTGCATGGCATGATTGTGAAGATTTTGGGTTCTAACTGGTATATAAATAAACTTTCAACCAGTCTTTCGATTTCCATAATCTCACACTTCAGAAGTACTTGAAAATTTCACATCCTAAGACTCTCTACTATTCTCTGTGTAATAAGCTTGCTTTTTGTTGGGGCTCTCTATCCAAGCAACTAGTTTTCAACTTTCTCTTCCCTGGTAAGGTAGGTATCACTTTCTTATCTGCTGTCTTCTTCCAACATTTTATTGCATCCCTTATTTTGCTAAGTGTCTACCCACTTTATTTTTCCTTTTGAATTTATACCATTTATACTATATTATTTTAATTTTAATGAGATGAAGCAAATTGTGAAATATTGCCACTGTTAACATTGGTTTGCAAATACCTCTGAGTCTCTGCTTTCAATTCTTTTGGGTATATACCTAGTAGTGGGATTGCCGGGTTATATGATAGTTCTATACTTAACTTTCTGAACTGCTGCCACACTGTCTTCCATAGCAGCTGCACCATTTCACATTGCTACCAACAATGACTGAGTGTTCCTCTTTAGCTACATCCTCTCCAACACTTGTTATTTTCTGTTTTTCTGTGTGTGTGTGTTTTTTTTAAATTTAATAGCAGCCATTCTAATGGGTATGAAATGGTATATCATTATGGTGCTGATTTGCATTTCCCTGATGGCTAATAGTGTTGAGCATCTTTTCATGTGCTTTCTGGCCATTTATATATCTTCTTTGGAGACATATCTATCTGTTCAATTTTTTGCTCTTTTTTAAAAAATCAGGTTTACATAGTAAGTGTGGGACCCCGAGCCTGGGCAACCCCTGTACTCTGCACCGCCCCCCTTCAATGAAACAGGCTGAAACATATAACAGCTGGCATTACCTGGACACTCACTAGTTAAAAAGTAACAAGCCACTCTGGAGAAAAGAATGTACAGATGGTACTGTAAATTCTAATCTTCTCAAGGCTGTATATTTCCTTCCATAATATAACCACACACTCCATTTGTGTGCTTATTTTAACTCTAGCAGAAACTCTGTTCTCATACCCTATGCAATATCTTTGTTCTGAGACCCTTATATTGCCCCTCCTTTGCTCACCTCTTTGCAGAGAACTATCTTCATTCTCTGAACCACCATCTTCAGAGATCCTATCCTGTCTGTAAGTCCCAATAAAGCTCATGTCTGACTCTGTACCAAGTGTGTTCTTTGTCTTGCAGCTGCCCTGACCCACGCCCTTCAGGACTTGGGTTGGAACAGTAAGGAATTAATTCTGGTTGTTTTTTCTATTTTTTAACTTTATTCTTAAAGAAGATTTAGATTGCATAAAAGTTACATCAAAAATATAGGGGAACCCATATACTTACCCCCTCTCCCCCTCACACTTTACCCCATTAACAACATCTTTCCTTACTGTGGAAATTTGCTACAATTGATGAATACATATTGAAGCATTGCTACTAGCCATGGTCTATAGCTTACATTACGGTTTACACTTTGCACCTCACAATTTTGTAGGTTTTCACAAAATGTGTAATGACCTGTATTCATCATGGCAATGTCATGGAGAACAATTCCAGTGTTCCAAAAATGCTCCACACCTATTCTTCCCACTCCCTCCCCTCAGAAACTCTGGTGACCACTGTCTGTCTTTATATCAATGTTACAAGTTCTTCCATTACTACAATAATAATAAGTCTGCTTTGGTCCATAGTTGTATTCCACCCTTATGTTTGCTTATTCTTTAATCTTGATGATTTTAGGATGGTGATGTCCATTCTGCTTCCAGTTCGAGAGGGCTTAGATCCTATGGGCGGATGGATGGAACTCTCTTGCTTGCAGTTGTGGATACTCTCTGTATTTAAGGATGGACATTTTCCTCATCATCATTTTGTTAGTTGTCCTGGGTGAGTCTGATGAACTGGAGAGTAGGCTCATCATTAGCATCCCCTAATGCAACTCTGCTGAGATCCAGGGCTCAACCGCCATATGAACAGACTGAAGATTTAAGTCTCTGGGACACATATTTAATGAGTATAGTGCTAGTTTTGGGTTTAAATAAAAGGAGCAGAAGAACCATATGTAGGAAAATTATAAATAAGTCTAACTCTGATACATTGGGGAAGTAGGTTGTCATATATTCCAAGGTAAGGCCCACCAATGGGCTGCCAATTTCCTGGGGTTGTCTGTCCTGCCTTTGGTGTCCAGATGTCTCTAGAGCCCTCAGAAGCATCCTTGCTTGAGGCCTTGTTTACTATGGCAGTCAGTGCAACCCTCCTAAGATGTGTATGAGCGTAACCTCTGGAATGACCTCTTGACTAACTTTGAAATCTCTTAGCCATAAAAACTCATTTATATTTAATATTTCCCCCTTTTGGTCAAGGTCTTTTTCCAAAGGCATTGCTAGTTGGTACTTGGTAATAATCCCTCAGTACCAGGGAGGTCCATCTCCGGGAGTCATGTCCCATGCTGGGAGCAAGGCAGTGAGCTTATGCTGAGTTTCGCTTAGTGACTGACAAAACAGTAGCTACACTGAGAAATAAAAATAGAGGGTATACAAATAAAGAAAATCATAAATGAAAAGGGGACATTACTTCTGGCCTTGCTGAAATAAAAAGGACTATAAGAGGATACTATGAACAATCATATGCCAATAAATTAGATAACCTAGATGAAATGAACAAATTCTTAGAAACACCCAAACTACCTACACTGGCTCAACAAGAAGTAAAAGATCTCAAACTACTTACTAGTAAAGAGATTTAATCAGTAATCAAAAACGTCCCAAAAAAGAAAACCCCAGGACCAGAAGGCTTCACAGGGGAATTCTACCAAATATTCCAGGAAGCCTTAACTCAAATTTTGCTCAAACTCTTCCAAAATTTTAAGAGGAGGAAAAATCCCTAACTCATTCTATGAGGCCAACATCATCCTCATACCAAAGCCAGAAAAACATACAAGAAAAGAGAGCTACAGATTATTATCCTCTATGATTATAAAGGCAAAAATCCTCAACAAAATACCAGCTAACCAAATCTGACAGCATATTTAAAGAATTATACATGATAATCAAATGGGATTTATCACTGGTAGGAAAGGACAGTTCAAAATTAATATAATATACCACTTTAACAGAATGAAGGAAAAATGCACATGATCATCTCAGTTGATGACACTTAATAATGTCATCATTCTTAATAATGACATTTAGATCAGTAGGGAGAGAAGGAAACAGCATCAAACTGATAAAGGACAAATATGAAAAGCACATAGTTATCACCCTACTTAACGGTGAAAGACTGAAAACTTTCCCTCTAAGATACTGAACAAGACAAGGATGCCCATTTTCACCACTTTTATTCAACATTGTACTGGAATTCCTTACCAGAGCAATTAGGCAAGTCATCCAAATTGGAAAGGAAGAAGTAAAACATTCCATATTGCAAATGATAAGATCCTATAAAGAGAAAATCATGAAAAATCCATAACAAAGCTCCTAAAGCTAATAGATTAATTCAAATTTCTGTTTAGTTTGCTCTTCCTTTTCTAGTTCTTCCAATTTTTAGTTTTGAAAATTTTCTTCTTTTTTTTAATGTATGAATTTAGAGCTATAAATTTCCTCTCTGCACTACTTTTGCTGCATCCCATAAGTTTTGGCATATTGTATTTTCATTTTCATTCACTTCAAAATATTTCCTAATTTTGCTTTGATTTCCTCTTAAATCCAGTGGTTGTTTAAGAGAATGTTGCTTAATTTCCACATATTTGTGAATTTTTTCATTCCTACTTCTGTTATTTATTTCAAGCTTCATTCTGTTATGGTTGGTGAATATGTATTGTGTGAATTTATTAAGGTATGTTTCATAGCCCACCATATTGTCTATACTGGACTTGAGAAGAATGTGTATTCTGTTTTCACTGGATATGAAGTTCCATATATGTTCATTAAGTATAGTTGTTTTAATGCACCGTTCAAGTCCTGTGCTTCCTTGTTGATGTTCTGACTATATTTTCTAGTCAATATTGAGAGTAGTTTGCTAAAGTAGTCTACTTTTTTTTTTTTTTTTCAAAGATTTTTAATTTTTTTATTTATTCATTTATCCCCCCCTTGCTGCTTGTGCTCACTGGGTCAGCTAACCACGCCGTGCGGGCAGGCTTGCCTTCACCAGGAGGCTCCGGGAACCGAACCCGGGGCCTCCCATATGGTAAACGGGAGCCCTACTGATTGAGCCACAGCCGCTTCCCTAAAGTAGTCTACTTTTAATGAAAAACTGTCAATATCTCCCTTCAAATCTATCAGTATTTGCTTCATATGTTTTGGGGCTCTGCTGTTAGGATCATATATATAATTGTTTCATCTTCCTTTTGAATTTCCCCCTTTGTCAGTATATAATGACCATCTTTGTACTTAATAACTGTGTTTGACATAAAGTCTATTTTATCCAATGTCAGCATAACCATCCAACTCTCTATTGGTTAATACTTGCATTGTATAGGCTTTTACAACTTTTCCTGTTAACCTACTTGTATTTTTAAGTTTAAGGCAAGTCTCTTGCAGACCGCATATAGTTGGGACAGGCTTTTATTCATTCTTCCAGTCTCTGCCTTTTGACTGGAGAGTTTAATCCATTTACATTTAAAGCCACTATTGATAAAAAGGGACTTTCTGCTGCCATTTTGTTATTCAGCCTTTGTAGGTCATTCCATTTTTGCCCTCCCTTCCATTAATGCTCCACTTTTATATTTATTTGCTTTTTTGTGTTGTACCATATTAGGTGACCTATCATTCCTATCTGGATATATTTTTCATCTCTTTTCCTTGTTACCATGGGGCTAAAATTTAACGTTCTAAATATGGAAGAATCACATTTGGTTTGATACCAACTTGACTTCAATATCATGCATATATAATTTTCCTATAACTCTCTGACTCCCAGTTTTTTTGTACTTGTCACCACTTATATCTTTGTACATTATATGCCCCAAAATATAGATTTATCATTAGTTTTTATACCTTTAAGTAAAAAGTACAGTTACACACCAAACAATACAACATAATAATAGTGGCATTTATAACTACCGAATTGGTCACCTTTACCACAGATCTTTATTTCTTTTGCTACTTTGACACACTGTCTAGTGTCCTTTCCTTTCTGTCTGAAAGGCACCCTTTAGCATTGCTTATAAGACAGGTCTAGTGGTGATGAATTACTTTAGCTTTTGTTGATCTGAGAATGTCTTAATTTCACCCTCATTTTTGAAAAAGAGCCTTTGTGGATATAAAATTCTTGGCTGGCAGATGTTTTCTTCCAGCCCTTTAAGAATTTTAATGCACTTCTTTGTTGCCTCCAGGGTTTATGAGGAGAAATTGGCACTCAATCTTATATGTAATATGTTGCTTTTCATTTGCAGGATTCTGAACTCTGTCCTTGTCCTTTGTATTCAATAACATAGTCAAAATATAACGGAGTGTATTTTTCTTCATGTTTATCCTGTTTGGTGTTCTCTGGCCTTCTTGAATGTGCATATTCACATTTTCTTCTATGCTTGGTGAGTTCGCTCTCATTATTTCCTTGACTACTCATTCTGCCCCTTTATCTTTTTCTTCTCCTTCTGGGACACCCATAAAGCATATATTGTTATGTTTGATGGTGTCCCAGAGGTATCTTAGGCTATTTTCAGTTTTTATAATTCTTTCTTCTTTATGCTCCTCAGCCTAACTCATTTATTTCTCTCTCTCTCTCTCTCTCTCTCTCTCTCTCTCTCTCTCTCTCTCTCTCTCCTCTCTCTCTCACGCTCTCTCTCAAATTATGGGAATTTATTGGCTCACAGTTTTGGAGGCTAGAAGGCTTGCTGCCTCCCAGGGTCAGAGGTGTCCTTGCTGGCTGGCAATCCTTGAGTTCCTTGGCTTTCCTAAATCATTTCAAGTGTCTTATCCTCAAGTTCACTCATTATTTCTTCTTCTAGCTCCACCTGCTCTTGTAACCCTCCTTGGAATTTCCCATTTCAGTTATTATGGTCTTCAACTCCAGTTTTACTATTTGGTTCCTTTTAAAAATTTCTATCTCTTTGAGTCTCATATTCCTCATTCATTGTTTTCCTGACATTTTTTAGTTCTTTCTCTGTACTTTCCTTCAGCTCTTTGAGCATTGTTAAGATCACTTTTTGCAGTTTTTGTTCAGCATGTCCACATTCTGGTCTTCTTTGTTGGTGATTTCTGTATTTTTATCCTCTTCTCTGAATGGGTCATCATTTCCTGTTTCTTTGTCTTCTACTCTTTTGTTGCACACTGTACATTTTAATATTTTAAAATGTTAACTCTGAGATTTATTCCTTGAGTTGTCTGTTTCTTAGTTTTGTAACCAGCTGGTGATAAGACAGAGCTTTTCTTGAAATCCAGCCCTCCTATCAGGAGGATCTGTCAAAGGCAAATGCAGTATATGAGATTTTTTCTGTCTTTCTGAGCCTCTGTCTTGTCTTCAGATTTTGCTTGTTAATTGTTTTGGAGATTCCTGTTTATAGGAGTTTGGTTGTCACCTCTATTTCCCTGGAAAGATACCTCCCTGACCCAGATTTTTGAAGCCAGCTAGTCTTTGTCCCAGACTGTTTGCCTCTGTAGGTTTTACACTCCTTTCATAGTCTCCAGCTACTTTTAACAGTAGACCAAATTCTGGGAGTAAAGTCACCCCAGACAGGACTTTCCCAATTCAGTCTTTCCCAACCCAAACCAAGAAAGAACCCATGAAATGTGCACATATGAGCTACAAAGTGCCCTGGGGTGGAGATGTTGCTGAAAGCTTCTCCAACACCTCCCCCTTGTTGAACTTCCCTGGTCTGCCAGATAAAAGCAGTTCTGTACCTAACTGTTCCTGGCAGCCCAGAGGAAGCTCTGCATCTTTAAACCTCCACCCTCTCCACCAGTGTCTGGGGAGAGTTGAAACAATAGCGCCACTGTCTTTTTTCTTGGGAGGGTTGAAACAATGGCTGCCCTCAGAGCTGGACCTCCATCAATCCAAATTCACTAATCAAAAACCATGAATAGTGACTAGCTGTGCTCTCCCCTGTTCTTGTGGAAGAGGATTTTTATGTCCCTTTCTGTCAACAGCAATTTAGCAAGGGATTGGACCACAATGTGGCCTGCAATGAGAGTGGGGAATGGTCAACAGTAGTTGCCATTCAGAGAGATCCAGCTACGATTCTTTACCATAGTTTATCAGTCTCTTCTTCCCACTCTTCCCTGGATGCTGTACAGTGTTCTTCAAGCTCCAAAGTTTCAAAATAATTGTTTCAGATATTTCTTGCCTGTTTAATAGTTGCTTTGGTGGAAGGGCAGAGTCCTGGAGATCCCTACTCTTCCATCTTCCCTGGAAATATCCCCTTCACTTACTTTTAAGGTATCCAAAATACAATATATTTTATTATAAAAGAAAGTATAGAAAATAACTAACATGTGTTAGATCTTGTTACTATATTATACTTGTTTTATTATACTTATGATTTAAAATGCTAAAAAAGTAAAAAAAAAAAAAAAAAACTTCCAGACCAGAGCACATTTCTTATTTATTAGTTATATAATAAAAAGGAAAATTTATGGAATGACATACCCCTGCCCATTTTTCAGGAAAAAAAAATGATTGCTTATTATTTTGGAAATATTTCATTGTTCAGAGGTTTTTTATAGATTTGCATTTCTTTTTGTTTAAATGATTTCAATTTCCAATTCTCTATATAGTGCATTTCTTCCTAAATTGTCTCAGTTGGATGTTCTTAAAACCTAAATTGGAAATTATTTTTGTAATCAGCGTTTATAATATTACCTGTAACATTATGAAATTCAATGAAGGGAAGACATTTTTTTTTTTTTTTTTTTTTTTTACCATAGCATGCATAGCCAGATTTTCATAAACCTACAGTTAAATTCCAGATTATATATTTGAGATATATAAAATTGTTGGTGACAATTTTAAATTTGTTCTTTAGCTGAGTGTGGTAGTTAGATATTATTTATGAATTGCAAAAGAGGTATAGATTGTGTTTATAAGCTTGTCTGTTCCTCTGTGTGTGATACCTTTTGATTGTATTACGTTCAGCTGAGATGCCTTTGATTAAATTATGTCAAGATTAGGTCTTTGATTCAACCACATCATTAGGGTGACTCCGTTTGAGGTCCCTGTCCCTTTGTGGGCTTAAAAAACAGAACACAGCAGCAGATACATGAGAAAAGAGGGAGGGAGCTCTGTAGACACAGCAGAGGATCCTGTGGCCCAGGAAGAGAGATGAACCATTTGCTTGATAGTTTACAGCTGATCTTGTGAAGAGTCCAAAGCAGCTGAGCTTGGAAAGAAATGAGCCCTGGGAAGATAGATGAGTCTTATGCCAGCCTACAGCTGAGATCAGAAGAAGCTGGGCCCATGGAGCCTTGAGAGGGAAGAGGAAGGCTGAATCCTTGCAGATGTCACCTGCCATCTTGCTTCAACACATGGCAATAGAGTTTGGTAAGGAAGTAACCTTGAGTTGGACTCTTTAAGGTCTTGCATTTATCCCAAATAAATACCCTTTATAAAAGCCAACAGATTTCTGGTACTTTGCATCAGCACCCCTTTGGCTGACTAATACACTGAAAGTAATAGTGCAATGTTTCATTGCTGCTTTTTATCTATTTTCCCAGTGTATGCTAATGGATTAGAAAAAGCTTATAGTCTCATTTTGGTTGCTCACTGCTAAAAGCTGGTCATGTGTCACAAAAAAACATTTCTGAATATGTCAAACAATAAAAATGGTCAAGTAACAAAGGAAGAGACCAGCTGAGATTCTGGCTATGGGTCATAGTTCCAGTACTTGCTGGTTCATGAAAAACATGGATTATCCAATATATTGTTTTATTCATTTCTCTTGGGTTGTTCATAACATGAGAGTTACTTCAGCACTGGTTACAATCATTTGAAACTTAATTCACATGGTAGATAGCAGATAGTGTATTTATATTAGTCGGAGTTGTACCATCCTTTCAAACATTGATAGTTCTTCATTCAGAGTTGTCTATATACCTTATACTTGTATGGAAAAAAACTCCTCAATAATCAAGGATCTTTTTGTTACTCCCACCTCCATTCCAAATTGGATGATCTAATTCTAGGATTTATTTTTTTAATTCCATTATTTCTTATTTAACTTGGTCAAACTTTCTTTTATTTCCTGTTGATCTCTGTAATTTTAGTTTTGCCATTAAATGTTTTAAAATCAGTGTAAGTAAAGAAGATATTATTTTTATTTCAAACTTTCTTTCCACCAGTAAAGATGCACTTGACAATAATTATAGATTTGTCAACTCTATCCCTGATATTTACTCAGCTCTGGAGCACCAATAGGAATAATGTTTTGTCCATATCCTTGAGTATGTCAAAGTGTAGGGAAGTAAAGAATTTCCCAGAGAGCTGTTGTGGTGATCATGGATGTTTATTACTCATCTCTCCCATAAGGAGAAAGAGAATCTGTTATAAGGAATATAGTTGGCAAATAGACTTCAACTGTCTGTTGAACCCTTGGATCTACTACAGTATTCATACTAGTCCATACTCTCCCACAGATGGTCCTAGTTAATGATTGAGCATATTAATGAGGTTGATAAAACAGGGATATTCCCGTCCAAAACAGGAATCATTTGGTGGGAGATCTTTGCTCTGGGCCTCTCCTTGGCCCTGGCAAAGGCTACCTCAGAGTTGCCCTGCATCATGAAGTTACTCCTACCAAATCCTGCTTCCTTTCCTCATGCATTATTGTCTTAAAGCTGTCTCTGCCTACTTCTTCTCCTTATTTTTCAAAAAACTTTTCTACCAATAAATAGGATGCATATCGAATATTTTCATGATGCCTGTTTCTTGAAAGAAACAAAATGATACACTAGTGTTTTATCCAGTAAAACTACAAGTCACATAATTCAGACAAGAAGATATGGGGTTATAATTAACTGTATAATGCTCAGAAAAAGGTATATTGTGTCATATGCTCTTACAAGAGATAATATTATAAATTTTTGTTTTATCATAAAGATTTGGGCAATACTAACAACCTACATTATTAGAGCACATCTTTCTCATATTTTAATTGATTCCATGAATTCTTGGTTGTAAACATCTTGGCCAAAGCCTCAAAATAGACATATGTGTGTGTGTTTCAGCTTCCTTATTAAAGAAACCAAAGAAATAATAGAAATATCTGTTGTGAATTTATACACTAATGACATATATATATATGTTGTTTAAGCTTCATTATAAAGAAATGAGAAATAATAGAAATATCCATTCTGTATTTATACACTAATGACCACTTTTGAAAATAAGTGAGCCTTACTATGAATGGAATAACATCTGTGAATCATTATGCAAATGAGATTATGATGCTTAAATCCAACATCAGCACACCTATTCAATATGGATACAAATAAAGTCATATTCTCTCTCTTGCCAAGGACTCTGTAAATATTACCAGGGATACCCAAGAGGGAAATCCTCATATGCTTTCATACCAGTTTGCCCCAAGCGGTGTCTGCTCTTCTCCTTTCCCCAAAATTAAAGAAGCTTATAGATTATTATTGCCTTTACTAGGTATGCTGATGCCTGTTTATAAATGTCATAGTTGTTGTCTCCCAAAATCACAATTACTTGGAATTTTTTGGGAATTACCAGAGTCCATTCAGAATGTGCAGAAGACCCATTCCAGCAGTGCTAAACTATTTCAACCAGTTCTTGAAATTAGCCTGCTTGTGTCCAGAACCTTTCAATATACTTTATATTAAATGAAAATTGCCAAATAGTACCCCTACTATATTTCTTCATGAAAATCAACAGTTTGTTGATATTCTACAGTGTCATATTGTCTTAAGAAAAATAAACTCATTCTTAAAATGTCAAGTGCCATGGCATTGCAACTAGTTTCTCCAATGTAGACAGGAGTATTCTGTAGATGTCTGTTAGGTCAAGTTTGTGGATAATGTTTTTCAAGGCTTCCACAGACATTCTTATTTTGTGTGCAATTATTGTGAGGAATATGTGCATAGTGGAATACACACACAACTGCACATCTCATAGAATCTTGATCCCCAGGGATCTTAATTGTATGCTGATAAACTAATTCTGTTTTATTTCAAAAATTACAAAATTAACTTGATTCATCAAAATGACTCACAGCTTTAAATTGCATTGCATAATCTCTCAAAATATAATTGGTCTCTGGATAGGCTCTAAAAATATTTAGCAAAGGTATTCTCAGATTTAATATTGTAAGGGGGGAGAGATTAAATTAAGAGTTTTTAAAAAAATATTTAAATCATGACCTCTGTATCACTCAAAGACCTGGCAGACTCAAGATGGGATACTCAAACTGGGTATCTGAGGACAGTTTAATAAAAGAACTATGTAAAAATGTGTGAGCAAGTTTTAGTGAGATTAACAAGTGTTTGTTTGGGAGGCTAAGCAGCCTCATCTATCCTTAGAATGAAATGGCAGTTGGAGGAGGAAGTTGCATAGAGAAGCTGTTTGGAGAGGGTACCTGACAGGAGCTGTGGCCCACACAAAAGAATGTAGACAACTGTGACCTTACAGGAAGGGTGCAAGGGAACAAATGCTTAACTCCATTTTCCTCTGTTTCCTGTTTCGTAACAGCGCCACTCAGTGTCTGAACCAAGCACGAAACCAGATGAAGCCCCTTCATGTGAACCTTCTGAAGTAGAAAGCAAGATGGGAAAGGATCAACATTGGATGTGGAGGGGAAAAGATAAAACATCCAGCCAATATCTAAATGCTTAAAGTTCTCTTTCACAAGCAATTCAAAGCAATGTGGAGCAGTAGAAAAAACAAAGACTCTAGAGTCAAATCAATTTTGATCCTGGGTCACCATGGTCTTTCTATTTGTCTTTGGACTTTGTTAGTTAGCATATGCTAGTTACATTTTCTATGGGCATTAAAGATAATATATAGAGAGCACTGAGCTCAATTAGGTACCTAATGCATACCTAATTATTTCTAATTAATGAATACAATCATAATTCAAATTGCTTTTCTGTAAATCAAACCTATTTCTGCCAGTTTATATGCATACAAAATGAAAGAATAGACATAACAATATATAAGTATAAATAACATGGAGAGAATATAAATAACAAGTATATAATATATATTGTATATAAATAACAATATAGTTTATCAGTTGATAAACTTGGTCAGTGTTCTCAAACTTTAAAATACATAAATATCACCTAGGATCCATCTAAAATGTATATCATAGATTTTTGTTCCATATTTCTGGGGAAGTTTCCAGGAATTTGCCTTTGGAAAAATCAAAGGTGTTTCTTATATTGGTACTCTGTGGAATAAATTTTGACAAAAAATGCTCTGTATGTATAATATATTAAATGTGTTCAGTTATTAATTTGAGATGAATATATAAATTTAATTCAGTTAATCAATTTTGGAACCACTTGGAACTAACATATTGTACCATAAATAATATGTGTCTTAAATAGAATAAGCATAATATTATTAAGCATAATGAACATTTTAGCACTAGATATACTCTTTTCATGAGTGTATTTCTCCCCATTCATACACTCAAAGAGAATTTCAAGTAGTAAATTATCAGGTAGCAAAATTACTTTTTTAATTGTCAAAATCCATGATGTAACAACTATTTATTGAAATGTTAGCATCTATCTTATAACGCGATTTTTAACAATTTCTATCATTATAAATGTAATTCTAAAATTGTAGGTACCTAACACATCTACTAGAGTTTTCTTTTAATATATCATTATGGAAACTTGAAATTTTCAATGTATATGATATTAAGGAAACTTTAGTTGAAGTAAACAGGTCATAGTGCATAAGTGAAGTAACAGTTTGCTAAGTTTCTGACTGAAAGAATGTCACTAGCTTACTAACCTAAGAGAAAAGAGACTACATTTTATATAAACTAACTCTTTATAATGGTATTCACTATTGAAATATGCAAGTGTTTAAATTATAGAAAACATTGAAATAAGATCAGCAAACAATTTCTAAGTCACTGTTCATTATTTTTCATAAATTTTCCTGTGTGCAAGTAAAAACATTTCCACTTTCAGGTTGTGAGTAAGAATGTTCAATATAAAATAACTTAACTATAATCTTAATTGAATTTTAATAATTTAAATAGTATCTATGCATCCTATATCACTGCAAAGTAAATTTCCCCTAGGCCTACAAATGAATTTACTGAAGAAACAAAATCAAAACAAAACTGCACAAAATATTTCACTATTTCAATGAGTCAAGTCAAATACTGTTACATAGTGAAAAAAGAAAGGGGTACTTTGAACGAGTTTTCCTGATGCAGTCAAAACCTTCATACAGAAAATATCCATTGTGTGCTTCCTCTGGGAAGCACTCAGAAGAGAGCTATGTATGCAACAGTTAACAACATAGTTTTCAGTAAAGAGGAGCTTGAAGAACAAGCCTCTTAAGAGTACATGGAGTGGGAGCTGATGCTTAACATATGTCAAATTTTTAATAAGGTTTATTGTAAGAGTGTGGAAATGAATAGAGTTGATGGTAACACATTATAGTGCATATAACTAACACTGCTGATTTATCAGTGTGATTGTGGCTGAAAGGGATAGTCTGTGGACATAAACGTGAATTGAAAGGAAGCTAGAGAATACTCTAGGGACTGTATAACAGTAATTTCAGTGGTAGATGAAGATTGTGGTTAATAGTATAAATATAAGAATGTTCTTTTTTTACCAAGGGTTAAGAATATGGTGATACATGGGGAACTTAAAACTAATGTAATTTATACATAATAGTTAACAGTAATATTGTAATATTTTTGCAACAATAGCAAAGAAGATATTATATCAATTCTAAGGGGCAGTAATAGGGAGGGAGGTATTAGGGGGCATGAGATTTCTCCTTTTGGACCTTGTAAAATTGAAGAAATGACAGCACAACTCTGTGATGAAAATGAGAGCCACTGAGTGTACACTTTGAATAGATTGTACAAAGCATGGAACTGTATAACACAGGGAATCCAGTGGTGGAAGGACTGCAGTTAACAAAACAATATTTCATGAACTATAACAAATATATAATATTAATACAAGGTGTTAATAATTGGATAGATTGGGGGGAAATGCACCAAAAGTAAGATATGGACTATAGTTAGTAGTAATATTTTGACGATGTTCTTTCACAGTTTGTAACAAACGTTTCACAACAATGCAAGTGTTGGTGGTATGATGTATGGGAACCCTGTACAATGATATGCATGTTTGCTTTGTAATTTCAAACTTTTATTATACACTTATTGTTTATGTATGTTCATGTATGAAGGATAACATCAATAATGTTTTATATGTAAAAGAGTATATGGAACCTATTCTATAACATGCAGTGCTGTTGACTATATGTATCATGTATTAATAAAACTGAGGACCCTTAGTAATGTTTGATTGTAGGTTTATGCTAAAGTCGTGGTTACAAGTTTCTATTTGTTCCTAAACTTATTTTTCCAAAGATGACACTGTTCTTTGCAGATTCTGCATATAATCTACCTGAGGAGAGATTCAAACATTTAATACACTGTCACAAGTTTGGCAAATGAAAAATAAAAGTATTAAAACTAAGATATAGTTGCTGCTGGTGAATCTTTTCTCTATACTACATGAGGTGAACTTTAATGTTGACAAGCAGATCCATTATGACAGAATGAAACCTAATATCCCAATTTGATAATGATTTACTTAATGTGGACAATTTTGTGGGAGATAATTTTAGACTGTATTTATTTCTAACTAACTGATCCCTAGCCAGTCAAGGTTATAAGCTCTGCAAATATATCACTGTGGTAGTTTCATAGAAACAGGCCTTTATTTTACTTAGAGAAATTGGGTTTAAGTCGATAAAAATGGACACAAAATGTTCAAACTCTGTGTTTTCTTTAGTAGACCAATTGAAATTTACTTATAATTGCTTTTATCCACTCATACAATCACCATTGCATTTATTTATGGAGCACTTATATAATAGAGAGGCTTAACTCTGGGTTTAAAAAGAATAAAAGGAGATTGGCAATAAAAACTATAAGTTTGGAGGCTGAAAGAGCAGCACTAATTACAAAATTAACATTCCCATCATTTATAATTCATATATGTATTTGACATTTACATTGCTTACAATATAATATTTAACACAGATCCTTTAACAATTATACTACAGTGTTTAGATCATTATAAACTGGGGCAATATCAAGATGAAACTCATTGTTGGTTAGAAATAGCCAGGAAATTGCTGATATGCCAATGACTGGCCTAATACATATCAATTCAAAAAATTGAATTGGGTTTTGAAGTGGAGGAGGGTTTATATGTTTGCCTTTGTACAAATTTTATATTTTATTTAATAGGAACACTGCAAGAATTCACTTAGTAATAGCCATAGAGATGTCAAGCTACATTATTTATGCAATTCTGTAAACCGTCACCATACTTTAAAATTACAGTAGTGGTTCCTATACCCCTGATTATATTTCAGATAAATTAGTGTTTTAAGATTCATAAGAATATTTTTACATAGAATTATATGTACCATTTTTTACATAAAAGTATTTTCACCACTGTTTGATATTATCTCGTATTATAAGCCACAGATTCTGAAATGTACTTGCATAATTATATCAATATTCCCTTAATCTAGAAAATAAGGACTTATATGGGAATTATTTTCAAAGCACAATGTTATTAGGAGAGAGAAAACATTTGTTGTCTACAATGATAGATTTGAATAATTAAAAATATAATTATTTTCAATTTACGAAAGGAACCAAAAATAATTTTAAAAAGGTTCTCCAAATATAATTTTAAACTTATTGATGTGAAAAAAGTACTATTTTCAAAATTTAATCTAGAGATAACTCAATATAAGAAAATTAAAATACTTAAAAATAAGAGCATAGTGTTATTCACTTTACAAACTGTTTTATTTAAAAACTAAATTTACTACAAAGTATTGTTTTACATTTAACTCCATGGAGTAAGGCATGACATTGAAAGAAAGCAAAGCAGAAAAATGAAATACATCAGATTTTGGTTTGTGGCAGACAAAAAAAAAAAAATTAGATCATACCAGAAAAACAGAGAAAGCATAGACTCAATTAAGAGGGAAGTTATTAAAAGATACAGGGTATGGTGTTTAATTTTATCTCCAAATTTGGTTAGGTTATGGTGTACAGTTGTTTCATCAAACATAGGCCTGGTTGTCTTTGTGAGGTATTTCATAAATGAGATTAGCATTTGCAGTCAGTTGACTTTAAGTAAAGGAGAGCGCTCTCAACAATATGTCATGGAGGACATAGAGAACTAATGGTTACAGGGATCACAAGGAATTCTTCCTCAATTAAACCCTTAAGTCTTTCCTGAATTTCCATCTTACGGGATTCAATCAAGACTTCAACATTACTTTTACTGGAATTTCTAGCCTCAAGCCTGCCCTGTGGAATTGGATTTGCCAGCCCCCACAATTTATTCTATAAAAATAAATCTCTTTATACATATATCCTCATGGTTCTGTTTCCCTGGAGAACCCTGACTTATACAGAGGGTTTATGTTGGACGAGACATCCCATTTGTAAATACACTGCATGATTCTCTGAAAAACTACTGATATTAAATATTTGCCTGGTAATGTGATAACCAAAACTGGAAAGAGAATGGCCAATTTTTTTCAAAGAATATACAAGTATTTTTACTTATAAGAAAATTTGCTTCTAAAATAAAATAATTTCCTTATTTCTTTCAGTAAATGTTCTTTCCTAAATGTTTCATTCATGGCTTGATAGAAATATTCCTTTTCTTATTGCAAAAATGCAATTTTTGAGTGCAATAGCTGATATAAGATAACAACATGCTACTCCATTGATTCCAGTTAAATATGCATTTCATCTTTTAAATATAAATTAAAATTTTAAATAAATCCCCCATTATAAAAAGTTTCTAATTATGATGAGGTTATAGTCAATATATTTAATTGATTATAGGTTCACTATCACTGCTGATAATTTTTACCATGTAATATCTCCCACTCTTTTTTGTTTGTTTGTTTTTATTTACGTGGGATGGGACACTGGACATAAATTAATTTTAATAAAATTATGATTTTTATCATATCTTTTAGGTTCCTGGAATGAATGTTTAAAAATGGACAGGATAATTATCTATTGTGATTGTGTAGGAATCAAATATTTCAAAGTCTTTCACCCCAAAATAATAGAAACATAAGAAACCTACTGATAGATTTTCTTTCCTTTAAATTTAACACAATATAGTTAATTAGTTAAATAACACAAATAGATGGAATGTTTAAGGTAGGCAGTAAGAGAAAATTCCTATAGATTATCAATTTAACAAGTGATTTGTACATTACAAAATATTTCATTATCAAATCTATTCATCCTACCTCCTATAGCATGCTGTTTAAAAGCAGTTGCTTTGCGTATTTGCCCTGCTGGTGTCATCTCCGCAATCAAACATGCAAAAAAGCCTTCTGTGATTAAGAACCATAAATGTAACTTACTTCCGAGAGTTGTTTTTGAAGAAAAAAAAAGAGTGAATTGCTTGTGAATATTCAAAAGAGAACGATGATTCTGAAGGGTTACCGAAACAGGAAGAAAGTAGAATTTGAGTATGCTAAGGACTTTTGCATATTCTGCAAATATGTCTACCCAAAAGGTCAAACTAAAATGTCATTTCTTGCAGAACTCTGATTGCCAATAGCCTGCCCCTAGCATCTCTGCCCTTTTTAGCACACAGATGGCCTGGGAAAATGGCATAACCAATTATCCATATGACGCTAGGCAAGACTGGTCTCTACCAGTTAGACCAGTGAAGTAATTAAGATAATGTCCGTCCTGTCATGGCTTCAGCTGCTGCCAGGCAAAATATCTCTGATGTTTCTATTTTCACAAATTAATCAATGTTGAAAGAAAATAACAATTTTGTTTAAAAGACAATTTAAAAAAGGGATATATGATAGGATTCAAGAGTTTTTATTTTCACTTCCTGATGCAATTCTTTCTGCTTTCTGACTCTGTGTATACGTATATCGATATATTTCTGAACATTAATTTCTACTAAGTAAAAAGCAAATCATAATCATTTTCTACATTACACCCTATGAAGGGTAGTCATATTTGCTAAAGAATGCAATAATAGCACTCAAATGTAAGGTGTGTTTTCCACCTGGAAGCACTTTTTTCGAGTTCTAAAAATAAGAAATTATCAGTCCCATGTGTTTTTTGCAGATGTATTCTCTAATTAAAACCAGGAAAACATGATTTATCAAAATCCCGTTCTAGGACCCTTATTCATGCATGTATGCATTCATTCATTCATTTTTTCATTCTGTTACTAAATAATTATTGAGTGATTTCTATGCATTGGCCACTATGCTTAACCCTGGGACATATAGATAAATAAGACAAAGTCCATGCCTCCAAAGAACTTGCAATCTCTCATAGGGGAGACCAAGATTGAAAAAATAAATATAGACAGAACTGTCTGGTAGTGGTAATTATTATAAAGAAACATAAAACAAGGTAAAAGAAGAGTTACATGCTGGGATAAGATTGGGGTTGAGGTGTAGGTTTGATGGTGTATTCAAAAAAAGCATCTTTGAAGAGAAACCATTTTAAATCCATAAGGTTGGGTCACTTACCTAAGGTCAAATTTTCAGGAAATCATAAACCTGAGTAGAACTCAGATATGATTAATGCTAAAACTTTGGCCCTCAATATCAATATTTTAAAAATTATAAATGGCCATTTGAATATTTGAATGACAGGGTAAGAAAGTCCCAGGGTAATAAAAGAAAGAAAGTATATTCCGGTATCATCGTATTTCTGTTTCCATCCATTGATGATGTATTCCAGCTATTAGGAAACTATTTTACTTATGAATTTTTTTTTCCTAATACATTTTCCTAGATACTATTGTAATACTAAACATTAACAAAATATAGTACTATAAATACAATGCAGTGGAAGCAGTATAATCCTGTTTATGAGAAATAATTTGGCATTGACAGGTTAGCTGAACACTCAACTTAAATTCATAAGGAAATCCATACTCACTGCAATAGAAACCAAAATAGTAAGAATGTTCTGAAATTCTCTAATACAAGATGTTTTGTGTCATTTAAAGAGACCACAGATAAACTTTGAAGAAGGTCTCCATTACAACTCATGTATTTGGGAAGAGGGTCAATAAATTTATGAAACCATTGTTATTTTTCTAGGTGGAGACTATTCCATAATAATTCTTTCAAACAAGGTTGGTTGTGGATCATAAGTTTTTTGATTTCTCAGTTCCGATTAAAATAACAACACTTTGCCCTCATATCAGAGTGATAGTTTTAGGGGTTCAAGTAGTCTGTGCTCAAAGTTATTTTCTCTAAGCAGAAAATTTCTCTAATTTCTATTCTCTTCTTGTGGTGAGTGTTGATGAAAAGTCTGCTGTCATGTATTTATTGGCAATCTTTCCCTATGCCACTCCTCTGGTAATTCTTAGCATTTTGTTTTCTCTCTTGATGATCTGAAGTTGAAATAACATGGGCTGTGTTCTTGTATGTGGGTGCATGTGTGTGTGCATATTTGGAATATATATGTTGCAGGTGGGTGTGCAAATTTGTATGTTTGTGTTTATTATTGTCTTTCTTCAAGGCTGGGGCATACTTTGTTATTATTTATTTAAATATTATTCTTCAATTATTCCTTATATTTTTTATTCTGGGATTCCTATAAGATAGATGTATTAATTTTTAAATGTCTAGTCTATGTTGATTTGGGAAAATGTTTCTCCACAATTTTGAAGTTTATTTCCATGCTGAAAGAAATAAATTTATGGAATATGCCTGTTATTCTTCAGCACTCATCTTAGGAGTGACATACTGATTTGTAAGTTTTCAAACAATAACTGGGCATACTCCTTCTGCTTCTTTTCATTTAGCATATAGCCTATTGTATTAGTGAGCCAAAAGGGGTGCAGATGCAACATACCAGAAATAAGTTGGTTTTAATAAAAGGTATTTATTTGGGGTAGAAGCTTACAGTTACCAGGCCATACAGCGTAAATTACTTCACTCAACAAAGTCTGTTGACACTTGTTGGAGCAAGATGGCTGCCAACGTCTGCAAGGGTTCAGGCTTCCTCTTCCTCTTAAGGCTCTGTGGTCCCAGCTTCTTCCAATATCAGCTGTAAGCTGGGATAAATTTCGTCTCTTTCCTGGGAACTCATTCCTCTCTAGGCTCAGCTGTTCTCTTCTCTCCATATGGTCAGCTGTAGACTCTCAGTCTCTCTATCTCTTCCCAGGGCCTCTGCCATCTCTATTCCTCTGTTTTCTTCTCCTTTATGTTTACTTCCCAGGGCTTCAATATCAAAACTCCAGCATCAAAACTCCAACTAACTTCTCTGCTCTGCCGTGTAGTTTTCTCTGAGTCCCCACCCCCATATCCTACTGACGCAGCCCAGTCAAAGCCTTAATCATTATTTAATCAGGTAAAAGTGAAACCTCTGAATCCAGTACAATCCAATGTGCAAACAGGCCAGTTTACAAACATAATCCAATATCTATTTTTGGAATTCATAAATAATGCCAAACTACTACATCTTCGTACAGAAAACTTAGGTTCTCTGCAGCTCTTGTCCTTATCATAAATTATCAATGGCATTGTTTTCATGAGAGATGGCCTCCAGGGGTCAGTGTCTCCTTTAACTGGATGGATAAATTGCCTGATTCTGATATTCTCTTTGCAATTGTAGTTAACCTGCATATTAAGCTACATTCACAAATGCATTTTATCAAAAAAATGGTGATAATTTGGTCTTCCTCCTGGTTTTATTTCTCAATTGTTTTATACACAGAGTCATAGAAGAGGGAAACTAATTATTGGGCTCTTCAAAGATACAAACAAGGATCTTTCTTATACCTCCTCTTTTACACTTTCCATCTATTTTCCCCTTTGTACTGCTTTCTGAGGTAATTTTTCTACTTTACCTTTGATCTCCACTTGAGCTACATCTATTCTGCTAATAAGTGATGTTTTACATTTTATAAATTGTTTATATAATTTCTATGATTTCTAGTTGTTTCTTTTACATATAAAAATGCTTTGTGTCATAGGTAAGTATTCATTATAAAAAGCAATATACCAACAGCCACCTTGGGTAATGCTCTGTCCCTCTCACCCGGGCTCCTAATCTTACTATTTCTGACTGGGAACAGACTTCTCTTCACCATTTGCCTCCCACTAGAGTAAAAAATTAAGGAACATATCATTTTTCTGCCCCCAATCTGATTCTTGGTTTCTTCATCTCCACACACAGGGCTCCCTTGTGTTCATCCTGGGCTGTGGTTGCTATTAGGAGTTGTCAGTTTTCAGGGTTTCAAGGCTTCCCCTCAATTTCTGGCTCTTCAAGATTTCTCCTCATTAATTTCTAGTATATTCATTTCTTTATTTTTAGAGCTTTTACTTATTTGTTACTTCTACATTGTATTTGTGAAAGGGAAGTGCTGCAATGTACACTCAGTCACTGTCTTAAATCAGAGAATTTTCTCAGATTCACAAAATATTTGACTAAACTAAACTTTGTCCACTGGAAAAAAAATCATATCTTGGAATTCCACAAGAGTACAAACAGAATTAAATAAACCTATTACATAGCACAATAAAATCCAGTACTAGTATTATACTCTTTTAACAACATTATGGCAGACAGCAATGATTTATATTCAGCTATAACATGTATGTAAGTGCACACATACTCACACAAACATACATGTGTTTGCATTTGTCTTACATCAGTTGTTTAATAATCTCTTTTTAATCTTCATTTTTAAAGAAGTTTTAGATTACAGAAAAGTTACATCAAACATCCAGACACTGTAGTCAGGGCAGATAGGTCAGGAATTTGGCCCTTTGCCAGTCAGCCCTAATCTGGTATTTATGCTCCCCAGTGTGACACAGTTAGACTCAGGAGTGGTTTCCCTATGCATGACTCTTATATCCTTCTATTGGAACCTATAATTAGTACCAGAGTTGGTAGGTGTACATTAAAGAGACTTAAATCTTTGGGCTGTCCATGTGCCAACTGAGCCCTGAATCTCAATGGAGTTGCAACACCTACTCTCTAGTTCAATAGACTCACCCAGTACAACTAACAGGGAGGAGATGATGGACAAACAACATACCAAGGAACCAAGAGTGCCCACAAATACAAGCAAAAGAGTTCCATCCATCGGATATATGAGATCTAAGCCCCCTGCAATTAATAGTGGAGTGGGTATCACCATCCCAGAGTCCTCAGGATTGAGAAATTAACTATGCACTAAAATAAACTTACTAGTTTTCTACTATAGACTTCATGTGATTCTAGCAATGTAAGAAATACCACTGTTGTGGAGGCAGTGACCCATGGATGTTCTGGGGTTAGGGAAAGGAAAAACAGGTGTAATAGGGGGGCATTTTTGGGACTTGGGAAGCACCCTGAATGGCATTACAATGATAGATACAGGCCATTATATATCTGGCCATTACCTACAGAATCGAATGGGAGAGAGTGTAAACTACAATGTAAACTATAATCTAAGCTTAGTGGCAATGCTCCAAAATGGGTTTATCAACTGCAATGAATGTACCATACTGATGAAAGATGTTGCTAATGTGGGAAAATGTGGAAGGTGTGGGGAGCATGGCATATGGGAATCCCCAATATAGTCTATGTAACATTTATGTAATCGAAGTAACTTTTAAAATATAAAAAAGTGAAAAAAAAAATAGGAGATTCTCATATACTCCACCTCCTCCCCCTCTCACACTTTCCCCTATTAATAACATCTAACATGAGTGTGGTACATTTGTTACAACTGATGAATACATATTGAAGCATTGCTACTAACCATGGTCTATGGTTTACATTACAGTTTACACTTTTCACCATACAATTTTATGGGTTTTGACAAAATGTATAATGGCCTGTATTCGTCATGGCAATATCATGCAGAACAATTCTAATGCTCCAAAAATGCCCTATGTTCCACTATTCTACCTCCCTCTCCCCTCAGTACATTTGGTAATCGCTATCTTATATCAATGTTACAAGTACTTCCATTACTACACTAATAATAAGTCGATTTTGGTCCATGGTTGCATTCTCCCCTTATGCTTGTTCATTCCTCAAATTTGAAAAATTTGGGACAGTGATGCCTGCTCTGCTTCAGATTGAGAGGGGGTTTAGATCTTATGGGGCATAGGGAAGGAACTGTTTGCTTGAAGTTGTAGATACACTTTGCTTTTTGGGATGGGGATTGTCCATAATCATCATTTTGTTTGTTGCCCTGGGTGAGTCCAATGAACTGGAGATTATATTTTGCTGCAAATCTGCTGAGATTCAGGGTTCAATTGGTGTATGAACAGTCAGAAGATTTAAGTCTCCAGGACATATATTTAATGGGCATGGTGCTAATCATAGGTTCAAACAAAAAGGGTAGAAGAATCATGTGTACGGAAATTATAAATGAGTCTAACTCTGTTACGTTGAGGAGAATATATTTCAAAGTAAAGTGCACTGACAAGGTGAAGAATTCCTGAGATTGTCTGCCTTACCTGTAGTGTCTAGATGTCTCTAGAGCCCTCAGGAGCCTCCTCATTTAAGGCACTGTTTACTGTGGCAGTCAATGAGATCTGTCTGAGATGTGCATAAGCGTAATCTCTGGAATGACCTACTGACTCACTTTGAAATCTCTTAGCCATAAAAACCCATTTGTATTTAATATTTCCCCCTTTTGTTCAAGGTCTTTTTCCAAATACATCACTGGTTGGTGCTTGGTAATAATCCCCAGTGCTAGGGAAGCTAATCCCTGGAAGCCATGTCCCATGCCATGGGGGAAGGTAGTGAGTTACTGAGTTTGGCTTATAGAGAGGCCACATTTGAGTAACAATGAGGTTTTCAGGTAGTAACAATTAGGCAATAGATATTAAGCCTTTCACTTTTTACAAGAATAAGCTTCATAAGTACAAGCATTAATATCAAGGGCTTGGCATATTGCTATGTTTTCTTTTGTTAGGCACTGCCTATGTTCTCTATAAATTCTTGCCACTCTATTTGAAAACATAGCAGGACTCCTGGGAATGGGAATTTAACATTTTGTTGGTCATTAATCTCTTAAAATGTACCAAATAAATGCATATCTCTGTTACATATCTAAGTATTCAATTTCATTTTCAGCTTAATTAGACAGTAATCCAAAGTAATCAGCTTTAAGATGCAAGAAAATGTACTTCTAGGAAATAGGAATCATTCCTGAATTGATTCATATTGTCTATTTTTTACTTGTTGCCTTCTACTTTTTTTTTTTTTTCTTTCCATTACAAGGAAGAGCATGGGCCCATATATCCCAGAAATCTCTTTCACTATGTGGTTCTTAGTTTGATGCTGCCAATCAGAAAATTGTACATGATTGGGAAATTAGAAGAGAAGGAGAAGTAATTATTCTCATAAGGCAGCTAAGATCGTTGTCAGGGGCTTCTGGTAACTAAGGGTCTGTGAAAATTACCTACTTTTGTGTTGCAGAGAGTTGGGAATCATGGTGGATATTTTTGGCAATGCTTGTCATTTCTGGATTTCCAAAATGGCCTCCTGATATTTCTTCCTCAGTTCTTTCAACAGCTGTGTATGCTTCTAAGTCTTTGAATTAATTCTCTCTCTCCTAGAAACAGTGACATGGCTTTTTCCCCCTGGATTTAACCTTAATATTATAAATGTACCCAACTTGTAGAAACAATAATGATATCAGGAATATATACGATTAAAGTAAACACCACAGGGAAGTGGATGTGGCTCAGGTGACTGAGCTCCTGCCTACCACATGGGAGGTCCATGGTTCAGTTCCCAGTACCTCCTAAAGAAGACAGTGAGCTAGCACAATTGGCAGGCACAGCAAGCTGACACAACAAGAGGACGCAACAAAAGACACAAGAATAAAAAACATAATGAGAGACACAGCAAAGCAGGGAGTAGAGGTTCCCAGTGCCTCCTAAAGAAGACAGCAAACTGATGTGACAGGCAGGTGCAGTGAGCTGGCACAACAAGATGACACAGCAAGAGACATGGGGAGGAAAAACACAATGAGAGACACAACAGGGCAGCAGGTAGAGATGGCTCAGGCGATTGGGCACCTCCTTCTCACACTGGAGGTCCCAGTTCAGCTCCCAGTGCCTCCTAAAGAAACAAGGAAGATGAACAGACACAGCAAGTGCAAACCACATGGGGTGGGGAGAAATAAATAAATAAATAAATAAATAAATAAATAAATAAATAAATAAA
>JAKSZT010054524.1:1608298-1702306 GCA_026826555.1 Tolypeutes matacus | reverse complement strand
TAAATAAATAAATAAATAAATAAATAAATAAATAAATAAATAAATAACACTACAAATATCCCTGATACTTTCTTCAGTAATATTGAAAATAACCTGCAATTTCTATAAGATGACCAGAATCATTGAGGAGAAGCACAGGTATCTATCTGTTCAGCTTAACATTCATCCTGCATTGTGACTTTCAATGCAGATCCAGTTTTCATTTGGACTTCAGGTTTTCAAGGATTTCTTTACAACCAATATCTGCTTGTATTATAATACACAGATTTATTCTAAGACTTCTTTGATTCAATGATTATTATTGGGCCAATGGAACTTAATAAATAAACTCTCAAATATATAGCAGATAGAATTTGAGGGATATTTATTTCAGTAATAATGTATGAGATATTAAGAAATTCCATTATAGAAGAAAATTTTCCAAGTAATAATTACTAATGATCATTAACAATGTTTACTTGCTTTTTGGCAAATTATGTTCAATTATAAATATAGTAGCAACTGACAGTTTCAAAATTTGACAAGTGGGGCCATTTGTAAAGAGACATAAGTGGATAGAAGTTAAATGGATAGAAATTTAAATGGATAGAAGGAAATACAAATAATTTTTCCTTAAAATGCAAAGTGAAAATCATCATAAGCATCTATATAATGATTTCATTTTATTAAATAACATACTGATTTCAAATGAAATGTAAAATGATAATCAGAATGCATATAGTGAATTAAAAAATCAAGTGATTAAAGATGTCGAAAGTGTTATAAAAAATTTACTTATCTTGTGATATAAATAATAATAGAAACTTAGGAATTTAAAATATGAAAGGAAACAGGAATTTTCTAAAGAAAATAGCATCATTTCACTGTTATCAAATATGTAAATTAGATCTGATTTCATGAATAAATAATCTTCTTTAACTTTGCAAGGCAAATTGGGATAAAAAGAATTCAAATTTTACAATATAAAGTAAATGAAATTCAATTATTATTTATTTTTCTTATAAAATAATGTCATGCTTCTCAAAAACATTTAGTGGGTTGAGAATATGAAAACAGTTTAGAATTTCCTAAAGCCCTGAAAAATAGTATGTGAGTGTGTATGTGTACATACAAATATATATATTTGTACTCTGGAGATTTGAAAATAATTTGCATGTCTTCAAAGTTCTTAAAGTTTATTGACTTTCCTCAATAAACTGCATGCTTAATCACCAATAATTCTGAGAAATTGGCAGTTCTAGTTTTAAAACTTATGATTCATTATTGTTATACTCAGTTTCATCTAATTGAGAAATTTATCAGAAAAATTTTTAAATTCTTTACAGTATTTATTGACCTTTTTTGTTTGATTATGACTTGATAGATTGTATTATGGTCCAAAATAAATTGTGTAAATATATATATCCACACCTTCAATTGCTTTTTCAGAACCTTTTTCTGCAACAACACATCAACAAATTAAGTGCATCTTGTGGCCTCTTAGAATAATTTTCACTGTTAAATAACAGTACACAGGTCTACCTATGCAGTCTCAAAATTTAGGTAAACTGGGTCCCCACATTCCCATATTCTTGCCATAGAAAGAAAGGAGAGAAGAAAGCTCTTGTAATCTGATATGTTCTATCATATTTTAAAATCCTCCTTAAGAAACAGTTGACTTTTTTTTTTTTTTGGCCAAACAGTAACAAATAAAAAAGCTCAAGAACAGCATTACCAAAATATAAATCATTGTTTTTCTGATACTCAAATACCCATTTTAATATTGTTACCATATTTCACATAGATAATATGTTAATTTCCCTGGAATGATAATGAAAGATCAATTTTGTACAAAAATGTTGTCTTAACATTAACAACCTATTAACATTGTTATTTTAAGCTCTTTTACCTCAGTACTGGCAACAAACGTCTCTGATGTTAAGGTCAAGGCACTTTCTTTATGCTTTCTTAAGCAGTGTCTTAAGTTTCAATTGAGTATTTGTTTCAAAGCTTGAATAGATAGTAAAAGATTTATGTAGAAAAGCTTTGATCTTTGCTTTGAAATACTTAAATGTTCTACTTTTGTGTAGAGAATGCAGTTAAACTTCATTTTTCCCTTTTTAAGTTATTGTAAGATTTATATAAAGAAAATGCAAAGATTGAGTAAAAATAATTTTAAAGTAAGTTCTGGTATTGTCTATCATGTGAATGTAGAAACAGAAAATCACCAAGATCCCAGAGGACAATGAGATATTCTTCCCAATAACTACTCCCTCTCACCACCTAAATGATAACCACTACAATGACTTTATAAAGTTCATTAATTGTTTTTTGTTTGTCTGAATTGGAGGGTTGTTGCTGTTAATTAACATCCATGTATACATTTCTAAATAGTAAGGTTTGGTCTGATTTTTGGAACTTTATATAAGTGACCACATATGATAGATAACTTTGATTTGTTTCCTTTGCTCAGTATTAAATTTTTAATATTACACACTTTTTAAATGTAACTATAGTATATACATTTTCTTCTGAATTGTATTTGAAACCTTAATTACTTATAAAAATGCTAACTTTGTCAACTATGCGTCTAATATGTAAAGTTTATATTTTTCTTGTCAATCAATGTCATTTCAATTAATCATGTGTTTGAAATTCTATGCAATTTTCTAATTTCCAAAAGCATGATTGAAACAATTTATATTAAAATTATGCAAGTGACCTAGTTTCATTTTATTACTCTAGATTTTCATATATTATTGCTGTACCAAATCAGAACACTAGAAATATTCATGCGTAGAATATAGTATGCAATTCAATCTGCCTTCCCCAAACTATAATTTTATATTTTAGGCAGTTTATTGAGAGGTAAATTAGAACTATATTATACTGGACATAGAATTCACAGGGAACAGTCAGAAGCTGAAAGTTATTGGAACCCAGAGGAGTATGGAGAAGATAAAGCCACGTACACTGCTATGTGATAGAAAAGCCAAGGAACCCCAAAGATTGCCAACTAGCCAGAAGATCCTGACCCTAGGAAGAAGCAAGCCTTCTGGCCTCTGAAACTGTGAGCCAATAAATTCCTCGTGTTTAGCCAACCCATTCTATGGTATTTGTTTTAGCAACCAGGAAAATAAGATAGGGAGTAAAATAGAGAAATTTGGATTTATTGCTGTGCATTTGGGATTTATATTTCCTTTAGAAGCCCATCTCAACACATTAACTGTTTTTACATGGTCGCATAGATTGCCTAGAAAAAATGAACTTTAATGAGGAAAGAATTTTGTCAATTTATACCCACAGTCTTTTTTTTCTTTCACTTGCCTCACAGTTTTCACAAACATTAGGGAGGCAAATGCTCCTTTGTCAATCCTTTTCTCATCAATTTACATATATGTCTAGAGATTTTAATTCTTATGTGCCACATTAATTTTAGGCATTCTGATTTTGAATACACCCAAATCCACACCGTGTACTTCACATAATTTGGAACTGCCTTAACCTAAGAGGTTCTAGGATTCATAAACTTTAAATATGATGCTACCATTGGTCTCTGTTCTCTTTATTCAAAAGAATCTTCCACATCATTCACACCCCTCTTTTCTCACAATTCTCTCTTCAATTGCTTTTCAATTTTTCTCTTTTATCATTTCCATCATTTCTTACCATTCTTTGTCTGGGAATTTTTTCTAGATAAAGGATAACCGAATAGAGATCTTACAATATGACCCTATTTTAATTATTTTGTTCATCACCCACCATTCCTTGTCCACTCACTTCAATTTTTCATTTCAAAGTTTTAAATTGAATAAAATATACTTTTAACTATATTTTACCTTTGCACGTCATTCCAAATAATAAAATATTACAAATTTGTCAATTTAAAATTTAATTAATTGGCAAATTTTAGTTTTCTAGATACACTATTCATAAACAAGTTATTACTAATCTTGAAATCATTTATAGATCACATCCCAAGGAATAGAGGTGGAAATTAGAGAGCAGATAGCCAGTTTAAACAGAATAAGTAAAAGTTGTAAAACAATGTTTCCTCTCCACAACAAATTTATTTTCATGATAGATCAAGACTAATCTATAGGTAAACACAAAACTTTTTATAATTCATTTAATGAAGGGTTTGAGGAATTGGTTTTCACTGTGGTAGTGAATATAGATATCAATGATATTTATAGTTAAAGATACATTATTGTATTATTCAGGGTCCAGTAAGGCAAAAAGAAAACAATATTAGTTACTTCATTTGCAAGAATATTACAGCAGGAATTGATTAAGTAGGTAACAGAGAACTGAAAATACCAGGAAAGAATGGAATTACCAATCAGCAATTGTAGGAACAGCTACTTTCCATGGGGCTGGGAGAACAAAGGGGAGAGGTTGTGTGTCCGAACTTAGACAGTTAGAGTAAGGCCATGCAGGGCTGGGAACAAGAATCCTTATGAGGCATGCTATGTGGCTGGGACTGATGCCTCAGGAGCTTGGAAGAAGAGGTTTAGAGAGCTTAGACCTCTGACTGGGAGCACAGCAGAGCTGTTACTGGGGTATCTGGGGAATGCAATGGTGAGTGCAGAAAAAAAAAAAAAAGCAGGAAACTGGGACAATCTGTTGCTCTCAGGTAGAAGGGTCATTGCTGGGGCAATGACAGCAGGAAGACAAAAGAAAACAGTAAGTTCCTTTCACTTTCCAGGCTTCCAATCTCACTTCAATACCCTCATAGGCCACCTCTAATAGGAGGTCAGATGACAAAGAATAAATGTCATTCAGAAAGCTACAATGAGAGCAGGACAATGCAGAGTATAGAAGGATGTATTTGGAGATGAGAAATGATAGTTTAATTGATGAAGAAAGTGCTGCAGCCTGTTCCTCCCCCTCGGCAGAAATCCACAGCTTTAGGAAGATAAGCACCCTTCTTCCCTTTCTCCCCTCCTCCCTTTCTCCCTGGAATCCACATCTTTAGGAAAATAAGCATTCCCTGCCCCCCCCAACTGTAATTTACAACTTTAAATAGATAATGACTCCTTTCCTCCCTAAAAGCCCTCTGCTCTAGGAAGATAAGCTAAACTTGCACCTTTTGCTTTTATAATCCCCACCTGCCCACTTGCTTAGGAATTTGCCTGCGTAAAGTCCTGATATAAACTCATGAAAGCCAAAACTCAGGGCTCAAATTTTGGAGACTGGATTCTCCTCTGGGCCCATGTGTCATAAAAACTTTGTTCCTCCGTCTCTCTGTGTGCTGCTTGGGTTTCTCATCATCTAAGTTTTTTCCGTGACAACATTTGGTTCCCTGACTGGGAAACCCAACTGAGCAAACCTGTTGTGCCTCTGGCTTGGGCCTGATGGCTGTGGCTGATGGTGATCACCAAGCAAATGAGGTAGGTGCACCCATCCTCTTAATGGGACCTCCTTCTGAAGCAGTCCCCATGAGCCATGTCCCCACACCCTGGCCTGTCTCAGTGGGGAGGCAGACTGAACAGTGCCAGAAGACTCCAGAAAGATAAGGCCCTGGGTGCCAAGGCCCCAGTCAGGCCCATCTCCAGATGGAAGGGGTGACTGATCACCTCCCTAAGTCTCGAATACTGAGATCCCAGGAAAGGGCAGACCATGTGTGAGGGAATGCATAATCTCTGAGCGATTGTGTGTGTGAATTAAGGTGACAGAGGCTTGCCTCTGTTATTCCAGTCTATGACTCCACGGCTTGTGCTATGGAGCCTGAGTGGGCCCTAACCTGTTTTCCGTGGCTACGTCATACTGCATAACGGTTCACCCGAACTCTGCCTGGGCGCCTTAGTAAAACAAGTCAAAGTTCTCATGAAAGATGTGGACAGGTGGGCATCTGAGTGCCCTCAAAAGAAGCAACCCCTTCTTTTGTCTGTCTTGTGCCACTGACTCAGGGTATGGACTTATCACTGTTAATCCCTGTGGGAGGGACTGTGTAACTTCTGAGTGATTGTGTGTGTGAAGGAGGATGACAGAGGCTTGCCTCTGTTAGTCCAGTCTGTGACTCCACAGCCTGTGCTACAGAGCCTGAGTGGGCCTTAACCTGTATTCCACAGCTATGTCATACAACATAACGGACCACCCGAACTCTGTCTGGGCGCCTTAGCTAAGATGAGCCAAAGTTCTTGTGAGAGATGCAGACAGGCAGGCATCTGAGTGGCCTCGAAAGAGGTAACACCTTCCTTTGTCTGTCTTGTGCCACTGACACAGGGTATGGGCTCATCACAGTCCAAACCCACTGTCTTAGACTGCATGCTTAAATATTTTAAAAAGGGCTTTTTTGGAGATTATGGCATCTGGATAAACCCCAAAATGCTCTGAACCCTATATGAATTAGAGTGGCCTACCACTTTTAATGTTAACTGGCCATCGGAAGGGACCCTAGATGTAGCCAAGGTCTGCACACCATCCTGATCAATTTCCCTACATTGACTCTTGGCTAAAAATAGCCCCATACTTACCTGACAGGGGAGATACCATGATCACGAAGGTGGTTTTCCCAGAGCGAGGCTTATCCATTGCACTCTGGATGTGCTGACCCCTGCGATTTCCCCAAATGTGGGAAACTTGACTGCATAATTTGTGGTAGTGGGAGACTGCATTTCACTCTCCCCTGAAAAAAAAAAATAGCCCAGACTCTGCCCCCTTGGGTTTGATTCTGCAGTGGAAAAAAAGGACAGAGCAGGGTCTTAGTTGCACAAACAACAGGGCCCTGGAAACCAGTCATTCATCAAGGATCCCTGGAAAAAGACCCCCCCACCCCCACCATATGGTCTAGCCACTCTAGCCTCACCCCCTCCTAGCCCGGGAGCGCAGGCAGATCTCCTAGAAATACCCCCAAATTCAGTCCCTCCAGGACCATTGCCCCCCTCTGGAGAAAGCCTGGAACCCCAATAGCAAGGACGCTCTGGTCGGCACAACCCGCATTACAGATGCCCCTCTGTGAGACACAGGGTCCAGCCCAAATCAGTGAAGATAGGACCATTTGACCTGGGAAGCCTGTATTATACTACCAGCCCTTCATAACTAGAGACCTTTTAAACTGGAAGCACCACACCCCTTCCTACTCAGAAAAGCCCCAGGCCTTTATTGATCTCATAGAATCCACTTTCCAAACCCATTGTCCCACTTGGGATGATTGCTGCCAACTCCTCCTGACTTTGTTTAATATGGAGGAGAGACGATGGATTCTGACAAAAGCCTGAAAGTGGCTGCAGGAGCAGGCCCCTATTGGTATCTTAAACCCAGAGGATTGGGCACGAGAGGCGGTGCCAGAGGCTCAACCAAACTGGGACTTCAACATTGATCAGGGACGGGCTGCACTCCAGCAATATTGAGAAGTGCTCCTTCAAGGGGTCAGAGAAGGGGCAAAACGACCCACAAACATGACAAAGACCTTAGTCACTCAAAAGCCTAAAGAATCTCCAAGAAATTTCTATGAATGACTTTGCAAAGTCTTCAGAATCTATACCCCTTTCATCCCCAAGGCTCCAAAAAACCAGAGAATGGTGACTGCCGCCTTTGTAGTACAGGCAGCATCAGACATTAAAATAAAGCTCCAAAAATTAGAAAGGTTTGTGAGAATGAACATCTCTCAACTCCTTGAGGTCGCCAATAAAGCGTGCGTCAATCGAGATGAAGCCACCAAACGAGAAGCCAAGAAGTGAGTGAAACATCAAGTCTCCCTACTGACCGTAGCCTTGGGAAATCCTGACCCCACCAGACAAGGAGGGCCACCTCAAAAAGTGGGGACAAGCATAAAAAGTGTTCCCCTGGCCAGAGACCAATGTGCCTACTGCAAAGAAAGTGGACACTGGAAAAATGAGTGCCCCCAAAAGAATCAAGCACATGGAGGGAACATCCCCAAAGGGAAATACCAACCTGAGCCACAGGACCATTTGATCGGGTGGCGGGACTTGACTCCGAAAAGGGGTGACCAGGCTCACTAGAAGTTGGCCCCCACAAGCCCACGGCAAAACTACAAGTCGGGGGCCAGTCAATGACTTTCCTGGTAGACACTGGTGCTGAAAATTCTGTGGTCACAACCTCCATCACCCCCTTTAGCAGAAAAACCGCTAACATCATAGGAGCAACTAGAAACCAGTCAAGCCAACAACCTTTTTGCCAGTCGAGAACTTGTCAGATTGGTGGCCATGAAATGACTCATGAATTTCTCTACCTGCCTGACTGTCTGATTTTCCTATTTGGTAGGGGCCTTTTAACCAAACTGGGAGCCCAGATTACCTTCAAACCTGAGGGGCCTTAAGCCTCGGGACCGGCCTCACTCTCCTCGTCACCATACCCCGAAGCGAGGAATGGAGATTTCATGCAGAAGAAAATTCAAGTCAGAATCTGGAAAAACTGCTGGAACTTTTCCCCCAGATTTGGGCAGAAATAAACCCACTGGTAATGGCACAGAACCATGTACCCATCATCATCAACCTGAAGCCTGGAGAAGTCCCGGTCTGGTAAAGGCAGTATCTGATTCCCCGCGAAGCATAATTAGGCATGGTCAAACACATAGATCACCTGAGGAAAACAGGAATCCTGATCAAGTGCCAGTCACCCTGAAACACCCCATTATTACCAGTAAAGAAGCCAGATGGGACAGGATATCAACCAGTCCAGGATCTATGAGCCATCAACAATACCACTCTCACCTTACATCAGGTTGTTCCCAACCTGTACACTTTGCTAGGACAGCTACCACCTTAAAGCTACCTGGTTCACTTGCTTGAACCTGAAAAACACTTTCTTCTGCCTGCAGCTGCCCCGCCCCCCCCAAGCCAGCCTCTGTTTGCCTTTGAGTGGGAAGATCCCAGAACTGGGCAGAAAACTCAACTAACCTGGACTCGGCTCCTGCAAGACTTTAAAAACTCCCCTACCCTTTTTGGGGATGCCTTGGTGGCAGATCTGGCCACCTACCCCTGGGATGACTGCAAGTGTGCCCTCTTAGAATATGTTGATGATCTCCTACTTGCCAGTGAGACAGAAGAGGACTGCTGGAGAGGGACCAAGACTATCCTTCAACTTTTAACACAGACTGGGTATAGTTTCTTGGAGAAAAGCCCAAATCTGTAAACAGCAGGTCAAGTACCTGGGGTTCAGCATCGTACAAGGGCGCCAGACACTTGGACAAGAATGAAAGAAAGTGATCTGCACCATCCCTAACCCCTACACACAAAAAAAAGCTTTGTGAGTTCCTCGGGGTTGTGGGGTTCTGTCGCATCTGGATTCCTGGGTTTGCAACCATGGCCGAACCCCTCTACGATGTTCTGACAGGTCCAGAAAAGAAGTCCCTCAACTGGGGATGAGTTCAACAGGTCTTTCAAGACATCAAAAGACATCTCTACTGAGCCCATGCCTTGGGGCTTCTAGATATAACTCAAAACTTTAACCTGTTTGTGCATGAAAAAAACAAAGTAGCACTGGGAGTCCTCACACAAACAGTTGGCCCCTGACAAAAACCCATCACTTACCTCTCCAAGCAGCTGGACCCTGTGGCTGCAGAATGGCCACCCTGCCTGAAAGCCCTGGCGGCAACCATAACCCTCGTCAAAAAAGCCAACAAACTAACCCTCGGCCAGGCTATTCTTGTCATGGTGCCACATGCAGTCACTGCCCTAATGAACTCACACAGGCACTGGTGGATATCTAACCCCCGTCTCGCACATTACCAAGGTTTACTCTGTAAAACCCCAGAGTAACAATAGAAACAGTGTGCAGTCTAAACCCTGCCACTTTCTTGCCAGATGAGGAAGGGGTCCCTGAACATGATTGTTTTGAAATAACCCAGGAAGTTTACACCAGTTGCCCCGACCTCCCAGACAAACCACTTCCTTCTCCGGATCTGACACTATTTACAGATAAAAGCAGTCTTGTTAGAAACGGGGGAAACCTTGCTGGATATGCAGTCACCACTGCCGAACAGGTGGTGGAAACAACATTTCTACCCTGAGAATAGTCTGCACAACAGGCAGAACTCTGGACACTGGTCTGAGCCCTGCAGTTAGCCACCGGGCAGGCAATAAACATTTACACTGACTCTAAACACACATTCACTACTGTCTTAGCCAAAGGGGTGCTGATGCAAAATACCAGAAATTGGTTGGTTTTTATAAAGGGTATTTATTTGGGGTAGAAGCTTACAGCTACCAGGCCATAAAGCATAAGTTTCTTCCCTCACCAAAGTCTGTTGCTACATGTTGGAGCATGACAGCTGCCAACGTTTGCCAGGGTTCAGGCTACTTGGGTTCCTCTCTTCCTGGGGCTGTGTTTCTGTCCAGGCTCAGCGCCTCTGTTTCCTCCACAAGGTCAGCTGTAGACTATGAGGCTTTCTAGGCTTTGCGTCTCTCCACAAGGCCAGCTGTAGACTATCAGGTGAATGGCTCATCTCTATCCCGGGGCCTTCTCTCCTTCCTCATGACCAAGCTCTCCTCTGCTTGCCTCCCCGGGCTCCAGCATCAAAATTCTAACATCAGAACTGCTTCAAAACTGTCCTTTGCCATGTCTTTTATCTTCGAGACCCCACCCACCAAGGGGTGGAACTCAATGCCCTACTGATGTGGCCCAGTTAATGCACTAAACATAACTTAATCATGCCCAGATTAGCAGACCAGTTTACAAGCATAATCCAATATCTATTTTTGGAATTCATAATTCCATCAAACCGCCAGCTACCATTCATATCCATGGAGCAATTTATAAAGAAAGAGGCTTCCTAACTGCAGGGGGAAAGGAAATCAAAAACAAAAACGAAATCTTTCAACTATTAGAAGCAATCTGGAAATCAGTCACCATCATCCACTGCCAGGGACATCAGAAAGGAACGGATATGGTCACTCAAGGAAACAGGCTAGCTGACAAAGCAGCTTGGCAAGCAGCTGGAAAAAACTCACGGAATACGAGTCCCAGAATCAACACCGCAGCTGTCCCTCTTAGGATAAGAAACTAATCAACTAAGCTATACCTGGGAAAAACAGGAATGGGCCAAGGGAGAAGGGGGAAGCTGAACCCCCAAAGGAATTTGGCTGCTCCCAGATAACTGGATTTTCATCCCAAAAGGAGTCGCTCATGCCCTCATCCAGCAATACCACCAACTCACCCACCTAGGGAAAACTGCGCTAGAAGTCTTGCTCAGGAAATACCACTACACAGCCTGGCTAACTTCTCTCTGTGCCACCTTTAGCAGCCAGTGCCATGTTTGTGCCAAAACAACCCTCTGCAGGACCCCCAAGCTCCAGCCGGCATCCAGCACATGGGGACAGCCCCTTTTGAAGATCTCACAGTAAACTTCACAGAAGTAAAACTAAGTTGGTGGTACAAATATCTGTTAGTGATAATATGCACCTTTTCAGATGGGGTCGAAGCTTTCCCCACTTGCACCGAAAAGGCAAAGGAAGTGACTAAGGCTTTACTCAGAAAAATCATTCCACAACACAGGCTGCCTCTCTCTATTGGAAATGACAATGGCCCGGCCTTCGTGGCTGCCGTAGTCCAAGAATTGGAGAAAATGTTAGGGATCAAGTGGAAACACCATACCACTTACAGGCCTCAGAGTTCAGGGAAAGTTGAACACGTAAATTGAACCCTCAAAGCCACCCTAGTCAAATTCTGCCAAGAAACTGGTCTACCCTAGGTAGACTCACTTCCCTTAACCCTTCTCAGAGTTAGGTGCACCCCAGGACCCACGGACTATTCACCTTTTGAAATTCTACTTGGGTGGCCACCCCCAATTATCCAGGCCTTCAGAGGAAATATCAAGCTCCTGGGGAAGGCTAGCCAAGATTCCATCCTTCAGCAGCTGGGGAAAACTCTAGCCCCAATACATAAAACTGTCTTGTCCCGAAACTTTATCCCCCACCGGCCAGGGGATCAAGTCTGCATCAAAGACTGGAAAAAAGAACCCCTTCAATATATTGAAAAAGAAAAATGAAGTTGGAGGTATCTCACTACCTGACTTTAAAACATACTACAAAGCTACAGTGATCAAAACTGCATGGTATTGGCACAAGGATAGACTTACTGACCAATGGAACCGAATTGAGAGTTCTGATATAGATCCTCCCATATACAGTTATCTGATATTTGACAAGGCCACGAAGCCCACTCAGTTGGAAGAGAATGGCCTCTAACAAGTGGTGCTTGGAGAAGTGGATATCCATATCCAAAAGAATGAGAGAAGAATACCATCTCACACCTTATACAAAAATCAACTCAAGATGGATCAAAGATCTAAATATAAGAGCCAAAACCATAAAGACCTTGGAAGATAATGTAGGGAAGCATCTACAGGACCTTGTAATAAGAAATGGTTTCATGAACTTCACAGCCAAAGAACAAGCAGCAAGAGAAAAGATAGATAAATGGGATCTCACCAAAATTAAAAACTTCTGCACCTCAAAGGATGTTATTAAGAAAATAAAAAGGCAGCCTACCCAATGGGAGAAAATATTTGGCAACCATATATCTGATAGGAGCCTAATATCCTGCATATATAAAGAAATCCTACACCTCGAAAATAAAATGACAAACAACCCATTTAAAAAATGGGCAAGTGACCTGAAAAGACACTTCTGCAAGGAAGAAATACAAATGGCTAAAAAGCACATGAAAAAATGCTCAACGTCACTTGCTATCAGGGAAATGCAAATCAAAACTACAATGAGATGCCATCTTACACTCATCAGAATGACAGCTATAAAAAAAACAGCAGACACTAAATGTTGGAGAGGATATGGAGGAATTGGAACCCTCATCCACTGCTGGTGGGACTGTGGTATGGTCCAGCCACTGTGGAGGACAGTTTGGCGGTCCCTCAGAAAACTAACAATAGATCTTCCATATGATCCAGCAATTCCACTGCCGGGTATATACCCAGAAGAACTGAAAGCAAAGACATAAACAGATATATGCACACCAATGTTCATAGTGGCATTGTTCACTGTTGCCAAAAGTTGGAATCAGCCCCAGTGCCCATGAACAGATGAATGGATAAGCAAAATGTGGTACATGCATACAATGGAGTATTACTCAGCTGTAAGAAGGAGTAAAGTTCTAACACATGGAATAACGTGGATGAATCTTGAAGACCTTATGTTGAGTGAAGCAAGCCAGGCACTGAAGGATGAACAGTATATAACCTCACTGATCTGAACTGAGGAAAGTGAGCAGTCTCTGAGAACCATAGTCTGAAAGATAGGTTAACAAGGGAGAGAAAGAGAAGAGCAGGCTTTGAGCCATCACCCATATGGACATAATTTACGGTAAAGGAATAGAGTATAGTTGCATATTGAAGGATAGGACATATGGGTAGTGATATTAATGGGTTTGGTGGTGCAGTGTTGACAGGTGGGTAGATTAGGAAGGACAGGTTCAAATAGCCAGAGCATGTAACTATGAATCTTGACATTCCATGAGTCAAGACAGGGGAGTGTCATATGCCCCAGGGGGTGGGGAGGAAGGAACAGTTAAGATCTAATGGGGTATTTAGTGGTCATGGGAAAGGTTTTTCATTACCTTACAGTAATGGACACAGGACATGGTAAATATCATCAAAACCTATTAAACTGTATCACCTAAATTGTAAACTATATTGTAAATCATTGACAATGTTTAGTTGCTATATTTTGCTATCTGCATAACAGTTATAATAATGCTAACATCCAAAAAAAAAAGGTGGGGGGGTTTAATATGGGGTGGAGAAGGGGGGGTGGTTTGGTATCTGGGAGTCTCTGGTACTCCGTGTGTGACATTGCTGTACCCTAAAACTTCTTTGAAAATTAAATGAAAAATTGGAAGACAATGGGGATTGAGAGGGGGAAGGTGTCACGGCACACCGGACATCCGATAGCACAGTGATAAAAGGAAAAAAAGAATATATATATAATCTTTTTAAAAGCATTTCTTTTGCTTTTTTCCCCATTTTTTTGAATGTCCCAATCCGCTAATTATATTTTGTTTGTTTTGTTTTTTCTTTGATTGTTTGTTTGTTTGTTTGTTTCCTGAGTTTCCTTATGTTTGCCTCTTGCATGTAAGCTTATCATTGTTGTTTGTTTTTCCTATTAAGTGTATTTCATTATTTTATGGACTATATGCTCGTGGAAGATTTAAATCACAGAAGGGTTACAATGGGTACTGCAGGGGATTATTGGTAGGGGGTGTCTGGGAGGAGGGACTCATGGGAGTAAGTTCATCCAAATATACATGAAAGATATACAAAATTGTTCAAAAGATCAAAGGATGGGGCATGGTCATGGTGGGTGGACAATCACACAATAAATGAGGGAATCTGAATTCCTAGCCTGGAGAGCTCTGCCACATTCTCCAAGGGAGCAGCAACAGTCCTCTGAGTGCAGGGACAGTGTCCGTCAAAAGAGGATGGCCCACTGATAAGTTCTTTTTATTGATGACTACACTTATGAGTCTGCTCTTGTAACTGAAACTTAGCTTACTGTTATGGGGTGCCTAAGGGTTGCCACCTGAGAGCCTCCTTTTGCTCAAATGTGGCCTCTCTCTAAGCCAAACTCAGCATATGAATGCATTACCTTCCCCCCAGCTTGGGACATGACTCCCGGGGATGAGCCTCCCTGGCAACGAGGGATTAATACCAAGTGCCAACTGGCAATATGGCTGGAAAAAGAGCTTGAAAAAAAGGAGGAAAATGTAAAGACAAATGAGTTCAAGTTACTAAGAGACTTCAAAGAGAGTCGGGAGGTCATCCTAGAGGTAACGCTTATGCACACATCAGTAGGAGCTCATAGAACATCAAAGTGCATATCATCCCACACAGAGGGGCTCCGGAGAGACTGACGCCTTATCAGTGGGCTCTATTTTGGAATCTGTGCTCTTGAGAGTGACAGAATTGGACTCAAATAAGTCCTCCCTGCACATGGTTCACCAGTCCCTTCTATTCAAAACTATATGTGATGCTGGAGTTTTTAGGTATACTTCCAGAGACTGGAGCCTCTGGCCTACCTATGTGCCAGGTGTGCATGGAATCTCAGTGGAGCTGCAACTCCTACCCTACAGCTCAATGGACTTATCCAAGTCACCTGGTGAGTAGACAATGATGGACAATGGCCATCCCAGGGAATGGAGAGGGCCTGCATCTGCAGGCAGGATCATCCCACCCACCATATCCATGGGATATAAGCCCTCTCTCACTTGGAGTTGGAGTGGACATCACCATCCCAGTCCCCTCAGGATTGGGGGAAGAACTATGGACTAGAGTGGACTTGATGGTATTCTGTTGTACACATATGGTGATTCTAGCAATGGAAGAAATTATAACAATGAGGTGGAGCCAGTGGCCACTTGACACTTTTGGGGCAGGGAGGGGATGAGCAGTTGAAATACAGGGGCTTCTTTGGTATTTGGAGGTTGTCCAGAGTGCCGTTGTGGCAACAGATGTAGGCCATTTTAAATCAGCACACACCTTTCAGAACTGAGTGGGAGAGAGTGTAGTCTACGATGTGAACTGTGGTCTATGGTTGATGGCAAGGCCCCAGGATGTGTAAGTCCATTAAGGGTGATGGGCCACACTTGTGGGAGATGTTTGTGTGGGATGTGGTGGGAGGTGTGGGAGGTGGGGAACATGGGAATCCCAGTAGTTTCTGTGCAATATTTTAGGTAATCTAAGCACCTCTTAAAAAAAAAAAAAAAATATATATATATATATATATAACATTTTCATAAGCAAATGCACATATATGCATATATATTTATATATCATTTTACAAATATTGGTATGTATTGTGAAAATTTTGGTTTTTACCCACAATAAAAAATAAATAAAGTAAAAAAAAAAAGAGCCCCTTCAGCCTTCCTGGACAGGTTCGCATACTGTGATCCTTGTAACTCCTACTGCTCTTAAAATTGCAGACATCATCCCTTGGATCCATCATTCCAAGGTCAAGAAGGCACACCCTGATAAAGAGCAGGACAACTGAACAGCCCAACCTATACCCAGCCACCCCTTAAAAGTGCGAGTCTCCCAGGATACCCGAACACCGACCTCATCAAATGCCTGCTGAATAGACCCCTGCTCCTGGTGGATCCTGTGCTTATATGGCCTACTCGCCCTGTTTTTCGGAGTTGGACTAGCTCCTGTAGCTCCTGCAGACTGGACTATAGTGAATAAAGCTTTAATTGCAATAGCTTATTGGTGTATAATAGGATGTTTCTGTGCCTTGACTTGCTTGTCCTTTCCTTCCTTGCCCCCTCCCTAGGAGCCAATACCCACCCCCAAAACCAATGGCAGCTGCAAGTCATTCAAAGTTGGGGCAAACAATCTGTGCTGAACACTTCAGTCCTGTTCTCAGCAGGTTCAACTTCAGCCTCTATAATATTCGACACTTGCAGGGCAATCCAAGATCACGCTCCTTACACCTTGCTGGTTGCCACATACCCCCACGCCCCCATACCTGCCCCCAGGAGACGGTGTAAGGGCCACAACTATGGGAGTTATAACAAATACCTCTGCCAAGACCCCTGCAAAAGTGGAGGATTCTGCCACTCTTGGAGCTTGCTGGTAAGAACCACCGCTCCCTGGAAGGGGGTCCCACCAACTTCTCCATATCTCCTACAGAAAATCCTCAGCTCTGCAGAGTATAGCATAGAAACCTGTGCCCCCATAAAACTCACCTTATTAAACATAACCACCATATCAAAATATACCTTTTTAAAGACCCAAACAGAACTAAAACTAAAAATGAAAATATATGACCCAGCAGGGCCGGACCTGGGAGACCTCATACTAGTCCAACTGATCCCGGTAACCCAAGCCCCCCAAAAAACCCTGGTTAAAAGTATCAGTAAAGTTCAGGACACACTGGGGAGTGAGGAGGGCAGGTGCTAAAGTACAGACAGGACACCCAATAATGCAGTGATAAAAGGAAAAATGCTTAAATTTTTTTTTTATTTTTTTTGTTTTTTCCCATTTTTTGAATATCCCAATCCTTTAATTTTATTTTATTTCTAGTGTTTTTTTAAAAGTTTCCATGTATTTTATCTCTTATATTTAAACTTATCTTTATTATTTCATTTTCCTATTAAATGTATTTGGCTATTATATGGGCTTCATCTTCAAGGAAGGTTTGGATCACAGAAGGGTTACAAAGGGGGCAGGAGAGGATCATTGGTGGGGGGTGTCTGGGATGGGAGTTTCATGGGAGGAAGTTCACCTGAATATACATGAAAGATATATAAAATTGTTCAAATCATCATGGGGTGGGGCATGGTCACAGTGGGGAGACAATCATTCAATAAATGAGGGAATCTGAATTTCCAGCCTGGAGAGCTCTGCCACATTCTCCAAGGGAGCAGCAACAGTCCCCCGAGTGCAGGGGCAGTGCCTGGCAAAGGAGGAGGTTCCACTGATGGGTTCTTGTTAATGATGACTAGCCTTATGAGTCTTTGCTCTTGTAATTGAAACTTAGCCTACTGTTATGGGGTGCCTAAGGGTTGCCACCTGAGAGCCTCCTTTTTGCTCAAATGTGGCCTCTCTCTAAGCCAAACTCAGCATATGAATGCATTACCTTCCCCCCAGCTTGGGACATGACTCCCGGGGATGAGCCTCCTTGGCAACAAAGGATTAATACCAAGTGCCAACTGGCAACATGACTGGAAAAAGACCTTGAATAAAAGGGGGAAAAAGTAAAGACAAATGAGTTCATGTGGCTAAGAGTCTTCAGAGAGAGTCAGGAGGTCATGCCAGAGGTAATGCTTACGCACACCTCAGGAGGATCTCATAGAGCACCAAAGTGTATTTCATCCCACACAGAGGGTCTACTGAGGGCTTTGGAGACACCCAGGTCCTATATAAGGGGGGATAGCTCCAGAGATTGATGCCTTATCAGTGGGCTCTACTTTGGAATCTGTGCTGCTGAGAGTGACAGAGTTGGACTCAAATAAGTCCTCCCTGCACAAGGTCCATCAGTCCCTTCTATTCAAACCTATATGTGATGCTGGAGTTTGTAGGTGTACTTCCAGAGACTGGAGCCTCTGGCTGCTCATGTGCCAGCTGTGCCTGGAATATCGGTGGAGCTGCAACTCCTACTCACAGCTCAATGGACTCACCCAAGTCACCTGGTGAGGAGATGATGATGGACACTGGCCATCCCAGGGAAAGGAGAGAGCCTGCAGCTGCAGGCAGGATAATCCCATCCACTGTATCCATGGGATATAAGCCCTCTCTCAGTTGGAGGTGGATTGGACATCACCATCCCAAACTCCTCAGGATTAGGGGAAGAGCTATGGACTAGAGTGGACTTAATGGTATTCTGTTGTAGACATAATGTGATTAAAGCAATGGAAGAAATTACAACAGTGAGGGTGAGTCAGTGGCCTCTGGACACTTTTGGGGCAGGGAAGGGAAAAGCAATTGTAATACAGGTGCTTTTTTAGGACTTGGGAATTATCCTGAGTGACATTGCAATAGAGATATAGGCCATTTTACATTACCATATAACATGCAGAACTGTGTGGGAGAGAGTGTGGTCTATAATGTGAACTATGGTCCATGCTTAGTGGCAAAGCCCCAGGATGTGTATATCCATTGCAGGTGATGTGCCACACTAATGAAAGATGTTTATGTGGGATGTTATGGGAGGTGTGGGAGGTGGGGAACATGGAAATCCCTGTAATTTTTGTGTAACATTTATGTAATCTATGCATCTTTTAAAATATATTTTTTAAAAAAATTACAGTAAAAAAAATGATCAATAAAGCAGCCCAGACACTAAAAGCCAAACTTAAAACAGCCCCCTGCAATGTCCTTTTAAACCAGGTTTGAAATTTCCACCAACTCCTCAATAAATCCCGGCCCGACATAGCTGCATCCTGCTGGCTATGTACTTTCTCAGTTCTAACCATCTTCCCCATACCTGTCCCATGGAACATAACCCTCCTGACCCATGACAGCTCTATGGTGGGAACCAGGCCCCTGCCAGTCCGCATAACCTAACCCCCAGGAAAACTAGCTAACTGGAAAAACATAACTACCAGCTCCCTTTCAACTATCCTCCCTCTTGGAAAAGCTAACTGTAATACCACCCGCCCTCTCAATGAGTCTGACCAATGCACTGCAAACTCCACCATCTGGGTGTATGGCATCAGTGCCTACTGGTCCTACCCCAGGATGGCCAGGGCATCTGCTACCTGGCTTAGCCAGTGCCATTGTTCTCAGTGTATGGAGAAGAATTGCCTGGAGAGCTCTCCTGAGCCAAATGAGCAATACGGGCAATTCCCCTTCTCTTAGGACTAGAAAGAGTTGGAAGCACAGCAATAGCAGGGGCCTCACTTGCAGTTGGTCAGGAGGGCTTACAAACCCTAGAACGGGAAACATAAAATAACCTCGAAGAAATATCGGGGGCTCTCAACAGTTTGCAAAACAAGATAGACTCGTTGACAGAAATAGTTTTACAAAACAGGCAAGGATTATACTTGATCACTGCAGGTTCAGGGGAAATCTGCCAGGCCCTGGGAGAAGAATGCTGTTTCTGTGCAAATTCCTCAGGAATAGTTAGGGACAAAGTAGCCCTGCTAAAAGAATGAGCCAAAGACCGCTTAAACCGTGTATACCAGGCAACTGCCAATGGGAACTACTTCCAGTATTTCCTTTCCTGGATTTTGCCATACATGCCAGTAATAGCCTCAGTATTCTTCCTCTTAACTTTTGGGCCATGCGTTCTACGGTACCTAACACAATACATCACTTCCTGCCTAAATGCCTTAAAACACCAAGTAATGCCTCATGTTTAATATCAGCCTTTGGGGACTATAGAAAAATCCCTATGTTAGCAGATGATGCCCCATAAGTAATTATAAGGGTATCAAAGGGGGGAATGATGAAGAAAGTGCTGCAGCATGTTTCTCCCCCTCAGCAGAAACCCACAGCTTTAGGAAGATAAGCACCCCTCCTCCCTTTCTCCCTGGAATCCACATCTTTAGGAAGATAAGCACTCCCTGCCCACTCCTTTCAACTGGAATTTACAATTTTAAATATATAACAACTCCTTTCCTCCCTAAAAGACCTCTGCTCTAGGAAGATAAGTTAAACTCACACCATTTGTTTTTATAAACCCAGCCTGCCTGATTGCTTAGGAATTTGCCCCCGTAAAGTCCCTATATAAACTCATGGAAGCTAAAACCCAGGGCTCAGATTTTGGAGACTGGATTCTCCTCTGGGCCCGTACGTAATAAAAACTTTGTTCCTCCATCTCTCTGAGTGCTGCTTGGGTTTCTCATAGTCTAAGTTTTTTCCTCCACAACATAATAACTCACATAATAGTTGTAATTATACAATTATGACTGCATACTCACCTAATGTGAGGCTAGGTGTAATTGGGGATGATAGCAGAAATAAACAAAGCAAAAAATAAAAACAATTGTACATAATGAAAGATCATAAAATTAAAACAGGTGAAGTGTGATATATCAACAAATAGTTTCATGTAAGCTTTTATTTTCCATAATGTACAAAGATCAATGGAGAACTTGATATCAAAGTTTAATTATGTTTGTGAATTATAAAACCAGGTCTTTCTAATGAAGAGTAAAATTTACATAAATGTGAGAGTAATTTGTTTAAATGTATGAATATTCATAAAAAGTCAGTCCATCTGAAGAAGCAAATCTGAATATCTATGTTTTTTTTTAGATCATATGAGACAATATGAAATAACTGTACTGTATTCGTCAGCCAAAGGGGTGCTAATGTAAAATACCAAAAATGGGTTGGTCTGTATAAAGGGTATTTATTTGGGGTAGAAGTCCACAGATACCAGGCCATAAAGCGTTAAGTTTCTTCTCTCACCACGTGTTAGAGCAAGACAGCTGCCGGCGTTTGCCAGGGTTCAGGCTTCTGGGGTTCCTCTCTTCCCGGGGCTGCATTTCTGTCCAGGCTTAGCTCCTGTTTCCTCCAAAAGGTCAGCTGTAGACGATCAGGTGAATGGCTTACTTCTCTTCTCCTGGGGCCTTTTTCCAACATCAAAACTGCTTCTCAAAAGACTGCCTCAATTGTCCTTTGCCTTGCCTTTTGTATTCAATTCCCCACTCACCAAGGGGTGGGGATCAACGGCCTAATCCTAACCTAATCATGCCCAGATTAACAGATCAGTTTGCAAGCATGATTCAATTCTATTTTTGGAATTCATAATTGCATTAAACTGCCACATGTACCTTCTGTTTATAGCTGGGGTCCCAGAAAGGATAAAGTCACTTTTTCAAATTGTTTTAATTTAAAGATACTTCCAGACATGCCCTTGCTTATATGAACAAACAAACTTTTCTTAGGATTCTTTTTGTGGTTCTCTGAAGAGGAGTACTTAATCTTCAAAGGTAAGCTTAATAGACATCATAGGACTATCAAGTGAAAGGAGTAACAGAACACTTTTGAAGTACTAATTATTATCTATCCTATGAAGAACTGTTTGCTGAAAAGAAGATAGGCAGATTTTCATAGAAGTCAAGGAGCAATGTTGAAGGTCACTTCCATTTTGAGCTAGAATATTTTGTTGCCAACTCTAATGATTTGAAATGGTCCCATCACCAAGTGTTAGCAAGAAAGAGTCCCATGGTCACATAAATGGGGCATACGATGAAGGAAAATTATATAGCCTGATCATGGACCCAATTCCAAGATTTAGAAGTTTATAAGGGAAATCTCAGTTCCAGTCCAATATAACAATAGTTATATCCAGTCCAATATAACAATAGTTATGGTGAAAATCTTCAAAATTCAAATACATTGAAATTGAATTTGTGGTTTGGGAATACATAGTAAGTGTGAGTGTGTAAACTAAGAAGATTTAAATTCTTGTGAGCCATGCAGCCCGAGCAAGGGCAAGGAGAAGCTACAGAAACAGTAGTGGACAAGTTTGAAATTGTGAGTGACCAATTATCAAGAGCAACAAATTAAAACATGAGAAAAATGGGAACATCTAAAAATCAGAACCAAAGTACTGATAAAACTTGATTTTCTCCATTTGGAAATTCAAATCAGGAATAACACTCATGGTCAAAGTAAATTCCAGGATTTTGGCATGTTTTGGTTTTGTGGTAGGCCTAACTGATTAATCAAAAACATAAAACAGACAGAATTATATTTGTATTTCAATCTAATAACGTAAGCCATATCAGCTACATATAAACTATAATGTATTCTTCATACTAGTCTCAATGTTAGAAGTTTTATAGGTGGGAGTGGCCTAAGAAATTAAGAATTCGTCATCTATTATAGAACAGTCATCCAGAGCTCAATATGTTCATCAGAAGCCAAAGCTTAAAACTGCCATCCAGAGCTATCACTCTTTGACACCAAAAGAAAGAGTGATGAAACAATACCAACTTAATCTTTGAAGTGCATTCAGGTTAGAGTATGTGTCTCATTCATCTTCTGATGTTGCAAATGTTTTGTATGTAGAAAGTGATCAATAAATATTTGAGGAAGAACAGAAGGGAAAATAGTACAAGGGTCAAATTGCAAGTCCAGCCCTGTCAGTCCAGGATCAAGCCACAAACCAGATGAGGTCTGTAATTGTGTATTGTCCCTTGAGTTTATATGTAACTAGAAGGGCTAAATCCATACGCTTAATACTCATGTCACATCCAATTACACTGCAGAACTACTTGTCACCTTTACTAAGCATTGAATGCCTGAGGAAATGGCACCAAAATCATAGATCATAAAGAGAAAAATGAATGCGCTCCACCATATAATTTTAAAATAGTATATATAATTTCAAATACCTGGAAATAAAATTAAAAAATAAAAATTACAAACTGAATTAAAATATCTCCAAGAAATATGACATATAACATGATAAAATCTTCTTATATAAAGAACTTTTACAATTCAGCAAGAGACAAAGGCACAGAAGGAAAGGGTTTGAAGAAGAAGCTTGTCATAATAAATAATGCAACTAGTTATTAAATATTTAGAATTTGGAAAGATATGCTTTATATACTATTAAGCTTAAATAAGGAGATTGTTAAGCAGTTTATATAACAGCAAATATTTTCACACTCACTATAGGATCTGAAAATATTAATTGCAATCCTGGATGAGTAAATGTTATATTACATTAATTTATTATTATTATTATTATTATTATTATATTCTCTCTCAGCAAGTATACTTTAATTAGGAAAAAATGAAGTGAAACTTTTAGAGAATATAAATGACCAAATATTGAATATTGAAGGAGTTCTAGAATGTAGCCCTTTATTAGTATAGAATCAATACTTATAATTCAAGTGGATGGCATAGACATAAAGAATTAGAGCCATATATCAAAGAAGCAGCATGCTCTGCTTGGAAAGAACACTGGATGTAGTGTCAATGCATACATGATTCAAAATGTATTTTTGTACTGCCAACCTGTAGGAATGTTGGTACATTCCCTAAATTCTTGTTAATAAAACTGCGATCTCTAAGATAAGGTTTAATGTGAGAGGGAGTGAGGGATTTTCACTATTTTTGTTTTCACTTCTGTTATTTGTACTTATTGTGTCTCCCTGAAGTTTGTTTTGTTTTTATTATATTTGTTTTGGTCTCTTGTCTATGAGGATATCTATAAATGCTTTAAATTCTAACCATATATTCCTTAATAATTTAATTGTCTTTTGCTTTTTTGTTTTTGGTATTGTTTTAATTTTAAGGAAGTCCTTAAAGGTTGCAGTTTAGAAAAATAGCTGCTTAAGTGTTGTCAGATTTTCATTTTTTACATTTTCCCCCATTAAAAATGAAATTAATTTCCTTGTTGGTGAACAACAGGATTGCACCTTTTTCAATAGATAAATTATTTCCCAGCATCAGTAGTAAACAAACAAATTTTAGTATTTAAACATATCCCCTAACAAAGAGGAAAAATAATGCATATATTTTACATGATTTAGGATTGAATGATATGATGCACATTGAGAACACATTAAAGTGCCTGGTATGTAATACTGCTCAGTTATTATAGTTACAAACGAATGACATATAATTTTATAATAACAAATTCATTGTTCTTTAGCATTAACAAAATGAACATCCTTTGATATGTATGTATTTGGGGAAACAAGACTAATTTAGGAATCTTAGTTTGTTTTTCTTTGTCTATCATTTCTTAAAGATAACTGGGCAACAGGCTCATTTGATTTTAACAATCTACAATTTTATAATCAACTTAAACCAGCAGAAGTTTGACATATTCTGAGATAGTTTTAATAATTTTAGTAAAAAATGTGCCATCTATATTCTGCCAGTCTGTGTGCCTACTGATAAACATTTATAAGTGGCCCGAATGATAGCATAGTTGCATGAAAATAATCTCTAATAAACATGCATGAAATTTAAATAAATATTTCCAACGACAGTCTTGGTTGTATTAAAAAAAGGAAAAGAAACAGAGAATTAATAAATGCGCTTATCATTGCCAGAAAAAAATGTTAACTTTAGTCACAGAAAATGATAAAGTTCTTTTAACTAAATTTGAATAATGCACACACTTTGCACCTTATTTTAGACAACAGAATTTCTGCCAACACTCTATAACTTTAAAATACTTTTCAGTTTGCCTGTTGAGGTAGCCTAAAGAGAGCCACAAAGAATTTGACACTCTTTTTATTGAGAACAGTGACCTCTCTCCCTTCCTTTGTATTGGGACTGACAGATAACTGTTTTCTTCAAAAGAGTGTGGTGAAAGTGAAACTGCCAATTCTAGGCTAGCTTTCAAAGGATTGGCATTGTTGTGGATTAAATCATATCCTTCACACAAAAACAAATTCAAGTCCTAATCCCTAGTCCTGTGAATATGAACCCATTTGTAAATAGGACCTTTGAAGATATTGTTATTAGTTAAGGTGAGGCTAAACTGAATCAGGGTGGCGCTTAATCCAATATGACTACAGTTCTTATAAGCAGAGGAGATTTTGCTTATAAGGAGTAGAAGATAGCAGGAGACAGATGGCCATGTCATGGGGGCAGAGACTGAGTTAGCGATTGACAGCAAGCTACCTCCATAATGCTACAGACTTTAAAGAAAGCACGATCCTGTTGATACTTTGATTTTGGACTTGTTGCCTCTGAAACTGTGAGACAAAAAATTTCTGTTGTTTAAGCCAAAAAATCTATGGTATTTGTTATCACAGCCCTGCATGCTAACTCAGGCATCTTTTACATTTATATCTTGGATCCCTGATCACGCATGTAAGAAACAACATGACCCTGAGATGACATTGAGAGGTGCCCCGCTGAGCCCAAACTTCCAGGTGTATCTAACCAAAGCACCAGATTTGCAAGGGAAGATGCCTTTATGGAAATAAATATTTACACCCAGGCACCCCAGTTTATGCCTCATACTTTAGAGACAAACCATTTATCCCAAATTTCCCTGAATTCCTGCCCCCAAATATTTGTAATAAAAAATAAAGTGATTGCTTAAATCCTTGAGTTTTGAAGTTAGTTTTTATACAGCAAGAGATAACCAAACTGCTACGTATTAGTTAAGGATCTCCAGAGAAACAAAACCAACTGGATATATACATATATTATATTATGATGTTATGTTATATTATATTAATTATATGTGCACATATAAATGACAATATTAAGAGATTTATTATAGGAATTTTGATGTGACTGTGGGGATTGGCAAGTCTGAATTCCATAGGGCAGGCCACAAGTTAGAAACTCATGAAGGTGAATTCCCCAGGAGAAGGTGGTTGACTGAATTGACAAATTCTTCTTTCTGATTTTTGAAATCCTCAACTCTGTTATTTTAAGAGTTCTGACTGATTGGATGAGGAGACTCCCCTTACTGATGAGGATAGTTTCCTTTGTTGATTGTAGATGTAATCACCTATAAATGTAGATGTCTATAGGTGCAAATCCATCTATGAAATACCTTTACAGTAACAATCAGCCCAGAACTTACTTTACCAAACAACTGGACACCATAACCTGGCCAAGACAACACATTAAATTAATCTTCACAGATTACTGATCATTTCCATAAAAAGTCATCAATAAACACCAATATTTCACAATAATATTAGTACAGGTAACAGTTCTAAAACCGTATTTGTAAAGAGCATATGATTTTAAGGTAATCCACTGTTCATAAAAATATATACTTTATTTTTATAATATGGCAGTATAAATGCTTAGAAACTTGTAATTCAATATAAATAAAATATCTATTATAATTAGACATTACTACTCTTATACGATAGTAAGCCCAATCAAATATGTAAATTATAAACAAATACACCTATAAAACATACATCATTGAAAGTAATATTAAAGCTTTGGTTCCCATTTGTGTATGTGAACTCTAGGTTGATAAACTCTGTTTCATAATATCAGTTTTCAGAGCGAATGCTTAATATTTTTCTAATAAGTCAATATTAAAAGATTTGAAAGTCAATATTCCTATAACGTTAATTATAAATCAACTTCAAAATGTTTTCAGGCAAAAGGCTCAATATATTGGACAAAATGTTCCATCATAATATTAATTTTTTTCTTCTTTCACTGCTACTAGTGAGATAAATATAATTATTGAAAGCAAACATTTATTAGCATGTAAAATGCATGTAGAATCACGTCAAATATGGAGTCTAAGAACGAGGGTCCTAGAGAAGTGACTCTGCTCAAGTATCAAAGTGAATAGAAATGTGTATTCATCTGATCTCTATGGCAAGAATGGGGTTTGGGGTGGCAGGAAAGCAATGAAAGAAATAAAAAAAGATCATAAAAAAGGCTGCTTCTATCCTGGCAACTGAATCAACATCTCTGTGTAGTTGAAATCCCCATGAATATTTATAGCACAGAAATATTTCACTTTTAAAACACTGGGAAATCCAAGACCGAGAAATTTTGTAAGAAGAGAAAATTTAGGTTTACATTATATTTAGTAGGATGCATTTTCCTAATGACTAATGAAGCAAAATTGCATCAACGTTTTTTCTACCTTAAATATTGAGATTCTAATCCAATTATAACTGCATTATTAATATGAGAAAAAAATAATAATTACACAAGTTCTCAATAGGCATAGGCACCTTTTATCTACATTCTAACATAACATGATATAAGAAAGTTACTTTGTCTAAAGATTTCACTATATTTGTTACAGAAACCACTTAATTTGCTTTCAACACATATAACCTGATAGAAAGTTAGTAAAATAAATTATCTGCATGGGTCTACGAAATTAGAAGCACTATTTTTAAGAAATCATATTCTAAGTACTTTAGCAAATGCATTTCTCCCAGCTGTTTTCTTGGTAACTGCTAGCAAAACACATTTAACCACAAATTATTCCTGGAAGAGTTATATATCTATTGGTATGACAAAGCAAGCTGCAGCAAAGAGATACATATTCTAATAAGGTGTTTAGATTATATTTCCATTACATACATGCAAGTGTTTGCTAAAGTAAATTAAGCTAGAAAGCTATCATTTTATTATTTTATAGAATTAATCTATATTCAGTTGCATTTCCTTTTTAATTCACATTTTTATTATCAAACTTCTTCAATCTCTTTCTCTCCTTTAGACTAATCTTCCCTTACTCTATCTCATTGTAACTGTCTTAGAGAGGAAAGCATATCTTTTGAACCTTTATTAGAGTGCTGAGAAAGTTAACAAACTTCATCTTTTGCTCCCTAATTTTAATGGCCATTTTAATAAACATAAGCCAAACATTATGCTTTATTTTCTTTAAATTATCTAATAGGTCCTAGTTTTCTGTGGTGTCCAATTAACATCAAGTTCAAGGACACCTCATTTTGAATTCTAATAAATCTTTGCAGGCATAAACAAAAAGAACCAGATGATGTGCTGTGTAAGTAATACAATTATAATAGTTACTGTATTGTTTACAAATTATTCGTGTGTTTCACATCTGTACTACCAGTGACCTCTCCAATAAAGAGATCAGAAGTAATTTATAGTTGGTATCCCTTGGATAAACCTCAATTTTTTCTGCATGGAGTATTCTCCAAAAATTTTTGCTGATAAATGGGTGGTTGGAATGCTAGATGAATGAATTAGTTAATGTAGAAAATAATGCTTTAACTTTCTCACACACAAAAAAGAAAATTTACGATGGAAACCAGCTATCAAATATAAAAATTACTTAGTACATATTGTTAGATTTTAAAAAGTGTCTTAATAGCATAAATTTGACACACCTTTGTTCAGCTTAAGAAGAGCTAATTATGCATGCAATAGTATTTGAAATAATTCTGAAAGACAATCTAAAATAACTTTTTAAATTCATCATGCCATCCCTCTAAAAGCAGCACTTAGACATGCATGCAATTATGCAAGTCAATCATTTGCAAAGAAAAGCATAAAAGCATCCCACAGAGGCAGAAAATTAGTAAGATTCAACATATAAAGTTTATTTCATCGATTCAAACATTCTTAGATAATGAAATATAAGTTATCACACACCATATCACTTATAAATTGGATAGAGTGATGGCACCAAGACAAAGAGAATTATTATTGTTGTCTCTTTTCAAACGCCTTGAAAGCAATAGCAAAAACCAGACAGTGAAATCCAGTTTTAAAGCATGTTGGCACATCAATGCATTTCCACTGATTGTTCAGCCCCCTTCCTACATGCCCTGTTGTATGACTCACTCTTTCACTTTAATCTACATCCCCTCACTCTTCACAATATGGCCTACAGGTATGGAGCTACGTTCTACCTCTACAAATGATCTTCAGTGACAATGCTGCCATAAGTGTGATTTCTCAGATTCCACAAACAGAGCAACCTTCAAAGTACCTACCTTGTCAAGTTGTTCAAATGAGACCCAAAAAGAATGCCTGTGATGTCAAATTGAGCACTAAACTAACATTGCTTTGGTTTCCAAAAATAAATAAACCAAATGATTTATTCATTTTCTATATGTAGCTTCTCTCTATATATAGATTGTAATGCAAGTTCCATATAATTTTGGCTGGAGAAGTAGTTATTGAAAAAGACAGTGGAAACTTTTTCCAAGACTTTTATCAGGAACCCACAGAAAAAAAACAGTTCCTCATCCTCTTTCAGCTTTAAAATTCTGAAGCAACTTGATTCATAGGATGTCTACACACCGATTAAATAGATATATTTAACAAGTGTTTATGTGCTATGAACTGTGTTAGGCACACAGATTACAACAGGAAACAAGAAAGACAATGTCCTTGTTTCCTGAAGCTTATGATAATGTGACAGAATGGGAGTGAGACAGACAATTAAAGCAATATACAAAGAAAATATCTGGTAGCAATCAGTTTTAGAAAGAAGAAAACAAGAGAATAGAATATCATAGAAAGAGATAACATTTTAGTCTAAGATTCTTCTGCCCTATTCCTACCAAAAAGACCTTTTGCAGACATATTACATCTTTATGATTGTATCTCACTAGGATAAACATGGTCCAAATCAGAAAGGAAGAGGAAGGCCTGCCTTTTGGTAGAACAAGTTATAAAAAGTCCCTCACATATTCACACTTAAGAAAGAAGAGTATTCAATCTGAGAAATGAGTGATTAAAGAGGACAAGACAAATCTTCAAATATGGGGAAACTATTTTAATAGAGGAAGAGCAACACAAGAACCATAAGTAGAAATAAATCCAGTGATTTCCAAGAACATGAAGAACATAGGAAGAAACATAAAGACCATATCTAGACAGTGATACTGAAAGAGGTCAAAGAGTTAGAGTAACTCCAGATATACCAGGGTAAGGGGCTGAAGTTTTATTTCAGCAGGAAGGGAAGTCATTAGGTAATTTAAAAAATAGGTGTGACAGAAAAATATAGTGGCTAAAGTTACTTCTGATGATGACTTTGACAGAAATGATGACTGCTTTTAAGTGACAGAAAACTTGGCAAAGTTAACTCCTGATGTTAGATGGAAGGTGAAATTTGAAAGTGATGAGCTTGGATATTTAGCAGAAGAGATTTCCAAACTAAATATGGAACATGCAGCTTCACTTTTCCTTGAAGTTTATAGTAAAATGCGAAAGGAAAGGGGTAAGCTGAGAACTGAACTCCTAGGCACAAAGAAGCCAGAAATTGATGGTGTGGGAAATTCTGAGCTTCTAGAAAATGAGTCCACAAAGAATATAGATGCATATTTAAGCCTTAACTGAACTTGGAACTGGCCGGTCATTTCAGTGTAATCAGGATTGGAAATGCAGTTATCCAGAAATGATTTGTGGAAAGTCCTATTATCTGATAGTTGGAACCCCTGTGAACTACATGCAAAACCAACAAGCTTTTTGTGATATCTGTATGAATGAAATCACTACCAGACTGGAGTAAAAGGGATAAATAAAAGGAAAAATGACTTCAATGGCCAAATCATGGAAGCTGAGGTCTGGACTTAAGACAAGAGAGGGACCCCACCCATGTGTGAAGAAAGGGTGAGTTTGCCATAGCATTTAAAAAGTGTGGGCATTCTGCTCAAATGTTCAGGGAGAGTACCGCCACCCCTGGCTTCAGGGAAGGTATAGCTCACTCCCCAGGATCTTGGGAGAGTTTGCTCACCACCCCAATGATCTGAGGGGGTAGGGGCTGTGCCCCAGAGATTGTGGAGAGTGTGGCCATCACTCAAGTGATCTTGGACAGTGGGGACTTGAGTTCTTTGATCACCCAGATACATGATGAGAGTGTAGCCAAGAAGATGGCCACTGGGCAAGCCTTTGGAAGGAGTGGGGCTGCTACTCCATGAGGACCCAAGGAGAAGAAACCATTGTTCTATAGCTGACTCTCAGATTTTGGAAATTTAATGGAGTATTCCCTGCAGATTTTTGGAACTTTTGGGACCCATGGTCCCTCTTTTCCTTCTACTTTCTTCCTATGATATTGGGAATGTTTATCCTGTGACTGTCCCTCCTTTGTAGATTGGAAGCAGATATCTTCTTTCTAAGTTTTCATAGTTCTTCAGCTGGGGGAGTGGGGTTGGGAATTTTGCCCCAACTATACTGATTTTGATAAATTTTATACTTATTGTTTTTACTGAAATGATTTAAAGCTTTTTGAAATATTGTGATGGAATGAATTTATTTTACAAATGGAAAGAGCATGCTTTTTTGGGGGGAGGAGACCCAGATGAGGGACTATGGCAGTTTGAAGCTCTTTATGGATCCCAGAAAAGAACATGTCTCTAGAACTAATCCATTCCTGTATGTGTAAACCTATTTTAGCTTGGAACTATTGATTAAATTACTCTGCTAAGAGCCTTTGATTAGATTGCAGGGCCCAGGGTGGGTCTTAATCCACTTACTGCCATCCTTTATGAACTGAAGACTGAAAGCAGAAGACACAGGAAAAAAAGCGGCAGAGACCAAGAAACCCCAAGAGGCTCAGAGAGAGGTCCCAAAGGCTGGAGGCTAGAATAGGGGCCACAGAAGCACAAACAGTCTTTTGAGAGGCTGTAAGAGATGATGCCCCGAAGAGAGGGGAGAGACAGGCTATATGCCTGATCACCCATTGCTGAGCTCAGGGAGAAAGTGAGCCTGGAGAAGAAGACAGAGACTGGCAGAGCCACTATTATGCCCTGCCAAGTGCCTAATCACCCACAGCTGAGCTCAGGGTGGCTGCAGCCAAGTGCCTGATCACCCACAGCTGCAACTAGGTAAGACAGCATCTCTTGATGATGCCTTAATTTGGATACTTCCATGGACTCAGAACTATAAGCTTTTAACCTAATAAGTTCCCCTTATAAAATCCAATCCATTTCTGATATATTGCTCTCAGCAGCTTTTAGCAAACTAAAACAATAGGTGAGGCATAATCTGGTATAACATTAAAAGATAGTACAAATAATTCAGTATACTATGTATGGAATGGAACACCAGTTAGAGATTACTGTGGAAATTCAAATAAGAAATGATTATGGCTTAGTCCATGGAAAGAAAATGGGGTAAAAATTCAGAATAAACTTGCTAGTTTATTTAGATCTGGGGGGCTAGTGGGAAAGCATAGAAAACAAAGGATAAGTCCTAAATATTTGGCTCTAGCAACTGAAAAGACAGTTGTGTCATTTTCTGAGATACAGAGGGCTGGGGGAGTAACATTTTAGCCATGTTAAATTTAATTTGACTATTAGATATCAGATGTGACATTTAAGACAGCTGGACATATCAGATTTAATTCAGTGTGGTAGATTGAATAACTTGCCCCTCAAAAGGCATATTCTTAATCCTAATCTACATTCTTATGGATGTGGACTTTTTTATAAATAAGATGGTATTTTTAGTTTTGGTTTGGCCCAATTGAGTCATGGTGTATTTAATCCATACTACTGGAGTTCTCTATAAGCAGAAGAAATTCAGTAACAAAGAAGGCTCTAGGGACAAGCCAGAAGTCAGTGAAAGTAGAATAACAGACACAAGGAGAGATCACTATGTGATAGGAGACAGAGTTGGAAGCCAAGGAAAGCCAAGCATTGTGGCAAGCCACCACAAGAACACTACAGACTCCTAGAAGAGAACATAACCTTGCTGATGTCTTGATTTTGGACTTCTACCCTCCAAAATCATGAGGAATAAATTCATGTTGTTTAAGCCAATGACAATGATATTTGTCATAGCAGCCTGTGGTAGACGGAATTATGTATCCCAACATAGACATGTTCTTAATCTCAATCTACATTCATGCTAATCCATTGTCAATAGGACCCCTGGAAGATGTTAGCTTTAGTTTAGGTATGGCCCAACTGAATGAGGGAGGGTCTTAGTGGAGGCCTTATAAAGAGAACTGGAAGCCAGAAGTTAGAAAAAGCCATATCAAGGAGCCAGAAGCTGGGAGTCAGTGGAAACTAGAAGAATAGACAAAAGGGAAGAAAACTGCCATGTGACAGGAAGCAGAGATATAAGCCAAGAAATCCTGAAGTTTTCTGGTAAGCCAACACGAGAATGCTACAGATGATGGAAGAAAGCAAGCTTTACCAGTATCTTATTTTGGATTTCTTCTAGTCTCAACCATGAGCTAATAAATTGCATTAAGACAAAACCCATTGTGTAGTATTTGTCATATCTGGCAAATGAAGACACAGTTTGATAAACTAAGACAGTTTCTGGTACTGAAAAGTGGAGTGCTGCTATTACAAACACCTAAAAATGTGCAATTGATTGTCTAATTGGGTGATGGGTAGAAGCTGGAAAATATTTGAGTGTCTTGATAGAAAAATCCTATATTACTTTGAAGAAACTATTTGTAGAGATATGGATATTAAAGTTGTTTCTGGTGAAGGCTCAGAAATAAGTGAGAGCTATAGAGAAAGTTTTATCATCTTTGAGAATATATAATTGATCATGAACAGAATATTGGTAGAAATAAGGATTTTAAAGTGCTTCCAGTGGGGTCTTAATATGAAATGATGTATGTATTATTGGGAACTGGAGGAAGGCAAATCCTTGTTATAAGTTGGCAGAGAACTAAGCAAAATTGTGTTCTGGTGTTGAATGTAAGGCAGAACTTGTAAATGATGAACTTGGTTATATTGGTGAGGAGATTTCCAAGCTAAATGTGGAAAGTGCAGGCTGATTTATCCTTGTTCCTTGTAGTAAAAGGCAAAAGGAAAGGTATAAACTGAGTACTGAATTTTTAACCACAAAGGAAATAGTGCTTGATGGTTAAGGAAAATTTTCAATCTATCCGGATAGCATGATCTGAGACTAGGGCCAGCTCTATCAGTGAGTTCCCAGAGGATGGGAATCCATGTGGGTGCTGATAAAACACCATTTGCTAAGGAGACTATGCATATGACTCATGGATCCAGTCACTTAGCTCAGAGGAATTTAGGATTGTAAATCTATTTGTCTAGAAAGGAACTGTGGAAAATCCCTTTTTTTCTGATGACACAGACTCCCTTGAACTACACACAAAACCAACAAGGTTTTTGAAAACTTTATATGAGCATAAGCATTGTCAGCCTGGACTAAAAGAGACAGGGATAGAACAAATTGAAGGGAAAAATCACATTAAGGGGAGAAAAATGGAAGAAAAGATCTGGACTGAAAAGTTCTTTCCAAGCCAAGAGAAAGGGGATTCTACCATAGCTTTTGAAAAGGGCAAGTTTTCTATCCTGGTGCTTAGAGGGCATGGACCTTCCAACCCAAAGATTCTAGCGGCCATCCCAATGCTTAGAGAGAGTCAAACATACACCCCAATTTTATGACAGAGATAGCCTACCCTCCAGTACTTGGAGAGTGTGGGCCTTGGACCCAGCATTCGGGGAAAGCATGGACACTGTCCCAGCACTTGGAAAGGGTGGGGCTGGCATTATAGGAGGTACAGTAGACAAATCTTTGATTTGCAGATGGCTCTCAGGCTTTGAAATCTAATGGGGTTTGTCCCACTGGGATTTGGACAGCATGTAACCTGTTTTCCTATCAATTTCTCCCTTCCGGAATGGGAATTGCTATCCTATGCTTGTCCCCATTATTATATTTTGGAAGCATATGAGCTGTTTTCTAGGTTTTATGGGTCCATGATGGATAGGAATTTTGCTCTAGGATAGATGACCCCAAAAACTGATTTTGATGAGATGCTGGACTTAGAGTTGTTGCTGAAATGAACAAAGGACTTAAGAATACTGGATTGGGGTGAATATATCTTGCATGTGGGGAGAACTTGTTTTTTAGGGTCCAGGGGGCAGACTGTGGTAAGTTGAATAATGTATCCCAGTGAAAGTTCTTAATCTTAATCCATGTTCCTATGAGTGTGAACTCATATGTAAATAGGACCTTTCGAAGATGTTATTTTTAATTTAAGTCAAATTGAATCAGGGTAGACCTTAATCTGTATTAATAGAGTTCTTTATAAGAAGAAGAAATTCAGGCACAGTCATTCAGACTGTAGGGAGAAACAGGAATTTAGCACAAACCAGAGGAGCAGACACAAAGAGAGGGTATCACCATGTGACAGAAGGCAGAGGTGCAAACCAAGGAACTGCAAGTATTCTGGCAAGTCAGCACAGAATGCTACAGACTTCTGGGAGAAGGTATAGTCTTGCTGACACCTTGATTTTGAATTTCTAGCCTCCAAAACCATGTTGTTGTTTAAGCCAATCCATTGTTTGATATTTGTCATAGAGGCTTGGCAAACTAATATACTCAGTACGGTTCAAAGCTGGAAAAAGGTTCAACTTTGTATAAAGGCCAATGATAACTATCATAGTTGATTAGATAAGTAAGAGAGAGTGTGGAGACAGACAAAAGGTCCTGGATTGAGTCATGGATCATATAATGTTTAGGCATTGCATTCATTTCTTACTGCAGCTGCATGAAATTACCACAAAATTTGTGAATCCACATGAGTTTATTATCTTATGGTACTGGTGATCAAAATTTAAAATTGCTTGGGAAACTTTATCCTTTCTGAGACTTGAGGGGATAATCTGTTTCCTTGCCTTTTCCAGCTTATAGAGGCTGACTGCATCCCATGACTCCTTTTTTTTTTTTTTTAATTAATCTTATTGATACATATTAATAAAGCATACAATTCATCCAAAGTGTACAATCAATGGTAATTGGTATAATTGTATAGTTGTGTGTTCATCCCTTCAATCATTATTAGAACATTTTCATTATTTCAATAATAGTAATAATAATAATACAGCATCACTTCTATCTCTTCTTACATGATCACATTTCCTTCTATGCCTCTGACTCTCTTAGCTCCCTCTTTCCCTTGATAGGACCTTTATGACGGCTTTGGACTTACCCAGAAAAACCTGCATAAATCCCCATCTTAACACCCCTAACTTAATCACATCTTCAAAGTTCCTTTTGCCAGGTAAGGTAACATATTCACATGTTCCATAAATTAGGAAATGCCCTCTTTGAAGGCAAGGTGGCATTATTCTACTTACCACAGACATGTAGTCAAGTCTAGATTTGAGTTCATGAACTATGACTTGAGACCCTTCATGCCAGAGCTACCCTGTGAAGTACTGTGCAAGGAGGTACATTTTGGGGGAGAAACTGAAAGGGTGTAGAGTACCAAATTATTGAATTTTTAGGATGAAAGAAATATTAACAATCATCTAATACTCTCCAATTATTATGTAGATGAGGTAAACAATGCCATATATAATTGTATAAGCTTAAATTTCCTTAAGTTTCATTAATTAGTAGCAAGCTAGTAATTAAACCCAGGTCTTTTTATGTGTAGGCTGCTACACTCTCCTGTTCACACACAATTCATCATGGTTTTTAATAAGCTCATGATGTTGGATTGTGGGCTGATATTTGCCAAGCTTCTTGGGTTAGAATTTTGGCTTCATCACTTTTAAGCCATATGCCATTGTTAAAATAACTTTATCTTTCTCTTCTCAGTTTCTCCATTGCAAAACAGATATAATAATAGAGCCTACCTATTTGTGTGTACATCAGGCAGTCCACGTTCTGTCAGACCAGAGTCACTAGGAATGGTAGGTAATATGGGTTTTGTTTTATAGAATAGTCTTAAAGTTCTGTGGGAAAGAGAAGATGCAGAAAGGGGAGTCCAAGAAAAGAAGTTGCAAACCAATCAATCTGAGAAGCCAAACATGTCTAGCTACTGAAGTGGGAATGTAAATTGGAGTTTGTAGGAATGTGTATGGGAAGCTGTTGTATTTGGGTAACTTTTGTCTCAGTGAGTTTAAAACCAAGCATCTAGAAGCAAGCCAAAAACTGCTGTTGTTCAACAGGGCCATAGTTGGGAGACGGTCTCAACAGAGGGAATGAGAGCAAGGACAGGAGCTCACCAAGCACTTCTGTGTCTGTTGTCTGGACATCATAAAGACCCCCTGAGAGTAATAGATACTACTTCTCATCTGCTTATAAATGTCTCACAGTTTCCTAATACGGTTCACTCTAACAGGAACCATATGAGAAAGGAGATTCTGGGAATCATATTCTCCAGTTTAACCATGTTAACACAAAATAGTCATCCACAGTGTGTTATAAGGAATAAGAAAGTTTATATTTAGAGACTACTTACCACATTGACTCAAACATACTTAGTCTTTTACAAGTGATATTTAAAATAAATTTAATTAAAAACCCAATATTTCATAACTGATCTAAATTGTCAACAAAGAATTGCAACACTTACTCTCCAATTCATTGGACTAACCCAGGACAACTGACAAGGAGATGATGAGGACAACACCCATCCCAAGGAACAGAGAGTGTCTGCAACTGCAAGCAAGATAGTTTCATCCATCTGCCCCAGGGGATCTAAGCTCCCTCTCAATTAGAAACAGAATAGGCCAATTATATTCTTTAAAATGCAAAAAACCACTTAGACACAGTGATAAAACACAATGATATATGTATCTAAACCATATGAAAAGATTTTCTCTGAACAAAAAATTAAAGGAGAGATCTCCTTTTATGTATAACAGCATGGTTTATGAAATGTTCTATATTTTAGGGGATGTATTTTTCAGTTTAACTATGCCTTTATTGTTTCAGTTTATATTTTAAACATAGCACATATTTTTATCAGATAAAATAGTTTTAAAATTTTGGAGTTATTACAAAAACAGAATTATTCAGTTAGTAATTGTATTTGTTGAGGGGGTTGTTCTCTTTTGTTCTGCTAAAAATTTGTTAATGATTTGCAAATCACCTTTCTAAATCTAGAGTGGACTTGGTTTGCTGAGATTTATCTCCAAACTTAAATGTTTGATCTTCTAGAGTACCTTGAGTCTCCTACAAAGTAAGAAAATTATATAAAAGTTCTATTTCTTAGATTTTAATGACTTTCTTGTTTTCCTGTAATCTTTTCTAACCAGAGATCTAAATTCTTTCCAAAGCATTATCATAACTTCAGTGAAAATAGTTACCTATTTTGGCCCTAATTTAGACTTTTCTAATGGAAATTATTTCTTTGCAATTTCAAAATTAAATAACTTTTTAAAAAAAATAGGTTAGAAACTTTTTTATATACTATTGATTTTTAGCATAATGATTTCTTTCTCAAAATTTTCTCTTATTTTGCAATTTTTATAATACCTTTATAGCTTGTATCATTTTTTCACAGAAAAAAAAATTCTTAAAATTCATTTTATCTATAATCATTATATATTCACAATATTCCTTTACATTTTCAAGGTGAAGTATGTCTTCATAATTGAAATAAAGGTTATCTATTTTTGTTTTCTACAATTACTGAACTTAAGAATAAGAATGCTGTAGCATTTTGATAAGCAATTCTGGAGCACTAAATATAAAAGAGAAAGGTGTTGCATCTAGTAACAAGTCTACTTTTACAGTGCCAAATTGTAGCTTTGTGAAGTTAGAACACATTTTTAAATGCATGCTTTACCTCCATCATAATTAACATTGCTCTTCCAACTTAGAGAAATATTATTACTTTGTTCTACAGAGGTTTTAAATTTGGAGTTTCAGACTTCATATATGTGTACTTTTGGAGGAGATATTTACAGTTCATTTCTCATCCACCAACCCCTTACATTTTCTGTCCTTACTGGCAGTTATGTTGGAGAAATGCCAGTAATTTGTGCTATCGGGCTGTGAGCAGAAATAGCAGGTGTCAATTCTAAACTGAGTAATAGAGCTATTTTGCCACCTACACTTTCTTTTGTCCCTGGCAGTAGTGACAATCAAGTTCCATGTTGAGAACACAAAATGGTGAGAGCCAGAAGGAGAAACCCCAATGCATTGTGTCAGTCTGTGTTTGAGAAAGAAAATATTTTATTCTATTTTTCATTAAGCTAGCGATATTTTGGTATTGTTCTCTACCATAATATAGCATATATGAAGTTGGTATATTTCTAACACAAATATGATCAAATATCAGCAGTTTCATGTATTGCAACCTGGTAGCCCTGCTAGATAAATGTAACATCTGACAATGTTAGGACAGTGTTTAATATCATGAAATGCTAATTAGTGTACTATTAACTGTGAAATTGGTTGCTTTTCACTTAAATGCTTTATGGTTCCACAAGCATGAATCTTAAAATTATAATTAGTTTACTTGGGTACTTTTGAAAAGATATGCAAAAGGAGAAAAGGAATAGAAATAATAATTAAATGAAAATAAAGGGCATGTTGAATTGGTATTGTTACTTATTGCAAGAAGTCCCAAACTCAATAGCTGCTTATTCAGTACTGTTTACCCCTTGAACTTTTTGTTATGGAATAAAAAGAAAGGAAACCAAGTATTCCCAGTTACTGTGTAGAGAATTCTATTTCTACATTTCTCCCTGCCATAATATATCTTTTTATCTACCTCCATATTGTAGAGCTAGAATTAGGCCTGAGGAATTTTCTATGTGCTAATTTGATACAAACCAAAGGTTGGAAAGGGTCTTTAAAGTTATCTGGCTGAATATCCTTGTTACTTGAAGCTTCCATTCTCAGTACAGTATTGTTACCAACTGGCAATCTAGAATATATTTGAGTACTTCCAGGACATGGAATTCACTGCTATTGAAAAGAACTTTTCTTCCAATGGTCTGCTAGAAAATTCTCCATTATTTCTATTCGAAATTTGAGTTCTTTTACCATGTGCCCATTGGCCCTGTTTCTACCCCTTGCAGATACATAGAATAAATAAATTTTTCTTCCTCCTGAATAGTTTTAGTAGAGATGTGATATATTTGCAACAAAAATTTAGTCTTAATATTTAAACATGGCTTCCTGGGATGGTTCTATATTCTACTCCAGTGTTCATAAAAATTTCCAAGCAAACTTTCAAATAGTCTTTCACTTATTGCCTAGGAAGGAAACAGAATATTAGTGACAACAATCTTCCTCGAACAGAACTGCAATAGTAATTGTCTTTTAGGAAGTGTGAAAGAATAGAACATCCTGCCTTCTCAAATGCTATAACCACTAACCTAAACCAATAAGATAATTAAAAAATAAATATTTTAAACAACAGAACTGAGGAAAAGAAAGAAGTGTAAGTAGGACAAATGCATGAATTCATTTATTTCTTTAGCTAAAACGCATCCTTCCTCAAGTCAGTTTGAAGCTGTTTGCACGGCAGGGTATTTCACCTACTAATGATTTCACAGCTGGCACGTTCATGGCATCAATGTTTATTGGCATCCTGGATGTCATTTATTTTTAAGAAGCTCTTCCAGGCCTCTGAATAAATTATCTATCAAGTGCAGCAGTGCATGGAAACACCCAAGATACAATTTGCAGCCTTGCTCAGGCTCTCATTATTTGGTGTAAATGAAATCCCAAGTCATTAAACTTTTTAAAAAATGAAGGCACCTTGTATTAAAAATACTAGCAATTGAAAGACCTTCTAGGTCATTCTTTCAGTTCATAATATACATAGTGATGAGCCTGGAAATAGGTTCAATCCCTCAGCAATTGTTTACTTTCCTTTGAAAGACAAAAGTTGTTTTTTGTCAAATGCATCACAGAAAAAGTTCAAGTTGGCTACTTTCATCTATTCCACTGGGAATTCTGCTGGAAAATTGGCCAAGAGAAAAGAAGTACCAACATGAGCAATTATGATAAGAAAAAGAATACTTGAAGTTTACAAAGTTTTTAGTTATAAATCAACAAAATATATGGGATGCCTGCTGAATAACTAGCAGTGATTCACACCTCTTTGTGTCTGAAGGTACACCCCCCCCCACATATGTTGTAAGCTAATATATATATATTAAGGTCATGGAGAGAGCTTTTCTTTGAACCTGTTATATGTAACTTACCAATTTCAGGCAAGATGGCAATGTTTCCTTAACAATGACTTTACCATATCTGCAGTCTCTCCTGCTGTGTTTACTATGCATTTTGATGATGCTTTGTATGAGCCTAAAAGCTATTTGATGTTATACTTTTAAACCATGAACTGGGATTCATAACCCATCGAAAAACATTTAGTCACAAACTGATATGGAATAAATGTAATCTACCACGGTTTGTTTTGTTGTTGATTCACCATTGCAATGAATACATACTACGATACAAAATGACATCTTTATAATGTGAACGTTGAGGAAAAGCATGAAACATTCCCTTATTAAGCTGGCAAAGTCATGGTGTGATTTCACTGTGCATTGTTGGTATGTTTTAGACAAAACTGAATGTGTGGTGTATCTGAATCTGTGGAGTTAAAAAAAAAAAGGACCCAGAAATGCATAAATGCAATTAAAATATTTTGATTAATATGGTTCTCTCCTATTATAGTTAAATTCTATGAATGTAGACATTTTTTTCCTTTCCAGCATATTTTCATCCTTAACATGGTCTTGACGTAGTAGATACTCAAGAAGTATCTATGAAATTAATGAATAAATAAATAAAAGCAACTGGCATATTCAAATTCTTGAGATTCCCCATGTTCAAATGATTCTAGTAGAGTAGGGATTGCTTTGCAATGTTTCTTATACAAATAATCACAAAGCTTTTTTGGTTTGTGCTGAAATAAATTGAGAGCTAATCCATTATAAACTGCCAACCAATTCTAGAAAACTCTTTATAGTATCTCTGACTATGGTAGGCAGCCTCTAACATGATCCCTGCCTGCCGGTGTCCATATTCTTGTGTAATAACCTTCCCTTGCATATGTGTGATGGATACAGTACTTGCTTCTAACAAATATAATTTGTTAAGCAGAATGGGCTTAGGTTACAAAAAGACTGTGCTGTGATCAGCCCTATGGAGATCACACACAGTATGGTGGCAAAGACTGAGACCTTCAGTCCAACTACCATCCAGGGTTGCCAACAACCATAATGTGAGTGAGCTTAGAAGTGGATCCATCAGCCCTGGTTCAGGCTTGAGATGACTGCAGCCCCAGTGAAAAGCTTGGCTGCAGCTTGGAGAGAGACCCTGAAGGCCAGAACGAGCCAGTCAATCTGTTCCTATGACTCTGACCTGCTGAAACCATGACAGACTAAATATTTGCTGTTTCCAATCACTAAATTTTTAAGTATTTCATTATGGAGCAATAAATTACTAATACATAAAAATATATCACCCAATCTATGATTTAACATTTTTATAAATGGGGAACCGATGGATGTAGGAGACAACCATTAAGAAATCATTTTAATTTTAAGTTGAAACATGCTGCCTTGTAATTTCCACGAATTGATTCCTAAATGATGGTAATACACCAGTAAACAAGAGAAATCATTTTTTTCTGCAACTTTAGAGATTATATTTTAAAAGTAGAAACAGAACATTAAGCAAGTTTAAACACTAGGAGTGAATGAACAAGTTAAAAAGGAGTGTTAAAGAAGGTTTCTGTTAGGAATAACAATGAGTTAAGCGTATGAATGTAGAAAGAGCAAGTGAAGAAAATGTGACAATAAAGACAAAATCCCACAGGTGAGAAAAAGTTTGATCATATTTAAGGGATAGAAAGAAAGCCAATGGGTTGAAGCTTAGTGAGAAATGGGACAAATGTCTAGTTAGTGACAGAACACTGGAAGTTGTTATATATATTAGGGCCTTGTTAGTCAAGAAATTGGGCTCACTTTTTTTAAAAAAGGAATTGGAATCCATTAAAAGGTTTTAATCAGGAATGGGCCATGATTTGATTAAAATCCTGCATAGTTGGGCCCGTCTAGGCCTTGTTAAGATTGTGCCTTACGCCTTCAGTTGACTCTTTTAGGTGTAACATTTTTCTAGCATTAACAGGTTAATACTAAGTTGAGATATTACAAAAAATCACAATATTTCCTTTCTCTTCTGCTCTGCTGATAAGAGAACTCCTGGCTCTTTATCTGGAAAGAATTTTCTGCCCAAATCTTCATTTATGTTCAGAAAGAATGGTGATCTCTATATAATCTCCTCTTTTCAGATAAGCTCATGAAAATTCCACGTCTAATATGAAAATTTAGATCCTATGCTTAGGAAATACTGCTAAAGTAATCACCATAATATGTGAATATAATCAGCTACCAGTGTGAGATTTCTTACAGATAGTGAGAAGGTTCTGAGCTTAACACCAGAACATAAAGTCAACAGCAGCTCAGTATAGAAAGCATTCTATAGTTAAGTGGCATTCTTTGGAGTTATTATATCACTTTCTTAGTCTTTGATCAAACACTAGAAAAATGAAATAAAGTTTAATATCTGGGTGTATTTGTCAACTATTGCTGTGTGACATAACACACAAAAATCTCAGTGGCATAAATAATAAAAAAATGCAAGTTTGGCTGAAGAAACCCTGCTTCAGGCTGTGTTTCAACTGGACTTTGCTTCAGGAAGTGGATCTACTCCATTGTGTCTCATTCCAGTGCCCAGGCTTAAGGAATGGCAGCTGCTTGAGACATTTACTAATTGCAAAGGTTGGAATTCACTAATTGCAAGAAGTGAAATGCATGATGCTTCTTAATGCCTACTCATGAGTGGGATATGCTGCCCCTTCTGCCCATATTCCATTTGACAACCAAAATACATGTAAAAACTCAGTATCAATGGGGGTGAGCATTACATTCCTCCTATAGAATAGGGTGGGGAAGGAATGATTATTTTCTGAACTCAAATCTTATCTTCTGTAGTGTGGGAGACCGATTGCTATGCCTCAGTAGAAAAAGTAAGCATTTTACAAGCTCCCTTGGGCTGGGCACTGGCAAATTTTCAAGCTATAGATAAGCTGGGACACTAGGTATAGTCTTCATTTCATCCTCCAAGCATTAAATCACAGTTATGTTGTTCTGTTGTTTGTCCAATTGAAAATTATAGCCACCTAAACAGATGACTGCTTATGCCCAGCATAGCTTTCATTTTTTATACAGTATAACGATGATGACATAGCTCAACACATGATTGCTGACCTAGATAATGAGCACCTTGAATAATTCTAAACATTAAAGAAAATATGGTTATGATCTAATAGTCATAGATCCAGGAAAGCATGTTTTCCTATTTCTAGCAGAGCAAGGGAAGGTTGGCTTGTGTAGTAAAAGCGTCATGGGACCACTCTTTCTTTCTCTCTCTCACACACACACACATACGCACACACACAATACTACCATCATAACTGCCTGCTATTTCCTGTTCATCCTTCGCTATATCTCTCTATTGACCATTACATTTACCATTTGCTAATTTGTGACAATTTGTACATATTTCCCTTTCATCCCAATGAATACTACGTCAAATAAGAAATTCGGCAATTTGTCATTGATCTTATTACAATACATTGAAAAATCTCTGTCCTTCTTTAGATTCTGCTACCTTCAGAATATTTTACATATTCATCTTTTTTTAAGCATGGCTCTGAATATATTACTTTGATTAACAATATTCATTTGTAACAATATTCGTTTGTTCTCTGTGGACTCTGGAATAAAATCCAAACTCCATAGAAAGACTTAAAATTCTCCCCCTTTGAACCTAAATCACATTGCCAACAATTCTAAAATTTTTATTCTTCCATCTTTGATCTATAGCTCCTGTAAACTATGTCTAATCCCACCTACTCTTTCTAAATTTATTCCTATTGTTCATTTAATTTTATATGCCATAATTCCTCAGTAACCTCTATCTGCACAAATATTATACATATGTTAATGTTCTACTAACATAATATTTACTTTGCAATGCCTTCAATGCTCTCTGGAGCTCCTCAGAAGTTCATTATAATATATATATTAAATAGCATATTTTGTATTATCCCTCCCTGATTGGAACATATGTTTTTTGTAGTTTTCATCTTGGTAAGTATTTAAATATAGGATTCATATACAGTTTTTGAATTAGAATTACCAAAATTTTCAGATTTACAATTCTAAATAATTTACACCAACTTCAGTTTTACCTAAAATGATATTTTGATAGGATTTTTGAGAAAATTAAAAGCTATTGATCAATAACTTGCATAATACATCTTGCTCTTGTTCTTTAAAATGTAATAATATTATATATCATATTATGGTTTTTATTTCCCTATTATTGTCTGTAAAATTAAAGGTAAGACTCCTTAAATGATGAATAGTTTCATATTCTTCTCCGATATAAAGAGGGAATGTGTTATCAACAAAGTTGTTAATCAGAAAAAATAACCTACCCCATGCTACACATCTAAAGCTCTGATTATTTACCTTATTGATAACATTGTAGTAACTTGATTGCCACTTACAAATTATTTTGGCTATACTTCATTGCAATTTTTGTATTTCAGAGCCTTTTGAAAAGTGTCAGACATACTAGATACTCAGTATGACAAAGGAGGGAAAATTATAAATAGATATATGTATATAGTAGGTACCGCCAATGTTTTCTTCTGATAAGAACAAAACAGCAAAATAGTTCACAGACCACTGTTATAGAGGTCTTGGTATATATCTTTCATTGCAAAAATTAAGAAATTATTAAAAGTGTTCTACTTGCAAAGACAATTAAAATTATCTCAAAAGATAGAGAAAAAAGACTTGGTGGTAGTGTGTATTAAATCTAAAAGATACTTTGATAATTGAATTTTTATTATATGGAATCATTTTGCCCTTTTTGATAGCAAGAAAATGCCAGGAAGACTTCAACATAATATCAGCTAGTGTAAAAAAAAAAAAAGGACATAAACTGCTATTGATTTAGAAACAGGCCTTAATGTTCCATTGCAGCACATAAAACTTCTATATAATTTTACATCAAAAGTATTAAGTTGTAAAGTTATTGGTGCTTTTCAACTCAGTATGCCTTAGTACTCACTTAATAAATATTTAGCAAGAAAATAAAGTTTTCTTTATTTAAACTTTTTTTCTTGTTTGGAATCATTCTTTCTAGCAGATATAAAATGGAATACCAGAAGAAGCAAGTTGGACTTGCTGGTGAATAACAAGGACAAAGAAAATGTCTATCAAAGACATTAAAACAGCAAGATTTTTCATAAAAATAAATGTCCATTTTAGAAAATTTTGATAACATCATAAAAAGTAAAGAAAAATAAAAAACCATTTAAAATCCATCACCTAGAGATATATATATTGTTAAGATTTTGATGTGTACCTTTTAATTATTTTATGTCTACCTGTATTATACTACACATGCACAAATACATATTTTACCAAAGTGAGCTAATGGTGTACATTGTTTTATGGCTAGTTTTACTAAGCATATTTGCAATTTTTTACCTAATAGTCTAATATATTTTTGTAGTCATGCACTCTAATTAATGTAATGAATTTTAAGGTGTTTTGTATTAATAATTATTATAAACAAAATGTAAACAATATTTGAAATAATCATTTCACAAATTCTTTACTATTTCTTTATAAAAAGCAAAAAGGGGACTTTGTAAGTCAAAAGATAGACTAAATTTTTTATTAGCATTTCACCACCACAAAGAATATATATATCAACATAGATTCCAAACAAGAGTGTATAAGAGTGTTCATATCTTCATACACTAGTTAATGTAAGACATTACATTTTTTAATGGCAAACTGCTAGGCATGTTTATTATTAGCTTTTATTAACTAGTGACATTCTACATTTTCCCCAACTATTTATTGTGTGATTTTGCCAAATTTCTCCTGGCATGTTTGTTCATTTTGTATTGTTTATTCATAAAGGCTCTTTGTATATTAAATACATAGTGATTTGTCTATCATGTATATTTTATAAAATATTCTCAGCTTGTCATTTCTCTATTTTTTTCTTTCTCTGCAAATGAAATTTATAAAGTTAAATAATTTATTTTTACAATGTTTACATATGTGATCATTCTTTAAAAAACCTTCCGTTTTCATTTTCATTCATATATGCTTGAGTAAGTTTATGAGTTCACCCATTATATCCAAACCATTATTGCGTCTGGAATTTATTTTGTTTTATTGTTTAAATAGGTAATTAATTTTATTTCTATCCAAAAACATTATATTCAATATTTTTTTGGTTTTTTATTCCAAAAATATTTTATTATTCTTTCTTCATTCTTTTGAAATTTCAACTTTATATGCAGTTCCAACTATACAGCAATATATACAGGCACCTTATGATTTATAGACTTTCACCATTTACTCCTCAGACAATAATATATTTTAATTAATATAGTTGTAGTTTAAAATATTTTTGAATGACCACAAAACATTGAATACTAACAACAAATACTTAGTTTCCATCTTATTTTCTCTTCTTCCTTCCTCTTTTCACCATTGTAAAAAATGAGAAATTCAAGTTGAAATGACAGATTAGGATAAAAAAACATTTTCTTTCTCTCTCTCTATTATATATATATATATATATATATACACTTATATATATATTCATATATATTTTACTTTTCTGAATACACTATGATAAACCTTCAACACTGAAACATTGTATCAGACATTGTAGAGACTCATTCATATAATACAGGCTGGGTAAGTTTTTATGTCAGATTCAAAGAGTTTTCAAAAGTCATTTTTTGCTCTATAAATTAAATTAAAAACAAATACCAAAACCTTCCATCAGACAAAATCTTGTTTTCCACTCACACATTCCAATCTTACTTACAATTGACTGCATGTTTCTTAGCTAGAAATAACTAGGTCAGATAATACTGCATTTTTGACTGATTATTAAAAATAGGAGCTTTTAAACTCCAGAAAGGTTTATTGTTAGAAAAAAATGTAGTAAAAGGGAAAGAAACATATTCACTTCATATCTCTTTGAGGATTAGCTCTCTCAGAGACACAGAAAAATAAAAAGGATTAAGTATAAATGAAATGAAAAAGGTGAGTGACTGAACAAATTACTTTGGCCAAAAGATTTCTATGGTTATATGCATGACGTTTGTAGTAAAATTAGTAGAAAGTACTAAATTAAAAAAAAAAAAAGCTCTTAAGAAAGTAAAACAAACTGAAGAAACTGTACAAATTGTAGAGAGAAAACTATGGAACGTTTAGCCCATTGAAAAGTTGAATCCATAAATAAATTTAAATCACCAAGGAAAGTTGGTGTTACTATTTTAGATTATTACACAACTAAATATGGTCACTTGCATTTGGGTCACTGCTAGTTATTATTAGTTCAATATTTGCTAATAAATTGTGTTAGCAGCTTCTAGAATGGCTCAAAACCATTACTGCCTACTGGTATTCAGACTGTGGACTGGACCTCTAATAAATAGCATACAGAAAAAGTGGTGGGATTAGGTTATGAGAGACTCAGACTCTGTCTTGCTCATTTTTTCAAGGGCTCTTCTCACTTCCTTGCTCTGATGAAACAAGCTGTCATATTGTGAACTGCCCTATGGAAAAGCCCATGTGGCTAAGAGCTGAGGAAGGCCTTCTGGACCAGTGAAGAACTGAGGTCCTCAGTCTGATAACCCAAGAAGAAATGAACCTTCAAAACCACACGAATGCTACTGGAGGCAGATCCTTCTCCAATATAGCCCTGAGATGACTGCAACCCCAGATGACCCCTTGATTATACTCTGCGGGAAACTGATGCAAAGGAGCCTGCTAAGCCTTTTCCACATTCCTGACACACGGAAACTGTGAGTTAGTAAATGCTGTTGTTTAAGTGACTATGTTTTGGGGTACTATATCATGGAGCAATAAATAAGATATATGCAAAATAACCATACTTATTAATATTGCTCTTTGGTAACAAATGAAATTTCATTTTGGAAGAAACTAAATGATTTGTTTGTTAGAATTTGATGCAAAACACCCATACCTAAAAGAAGCTAGATAGACCCAGAGAGCTGAGTAATTTATATTTCTTTTAAAATAATCAACTTTCAATTACCTAGAAGTGCTTTATAATCTCATATATCAATATAAAAAAATCTTTAAATAATTTGTATCTTGTTCTGGGTTATATCTTGTTTTTGTTCATTTAAAATAGTATTTCTAGTGCTCTAAATAATCACTTCAAGTGTTATAAGAAGGACCAAAAGAAAGAGATGATTTAGTAGTCATTAGAAATGTACCCATTCCGTCCTCACACCTTCTCACCATTTCTATTTGCCTCACAGTATGAAGGAAATGATTGTTCATCTTCTAAACAATGGCAAAGTCCTTAATAAAGTTAAATTAGCCTTTAAAAGCTTAAAATTTTCCAACAGGGAAAATTTAGATGAATTTGAAATAAAAAATAAGCTGAGAGAGTGAAGAGAGGAGAAATGAGAGAGAGAGAGAGAAAGAGAGAGAGAGTAAAATGCAAATAAAATATGTAATTTTACAGAACTTATACTGGTCCATTATATTAAAACCAAAATTAACTAAGTTGCATTTTATCTGCAAAGTCTATTATTAGAAATTTGAGTCAACTTTATTTCAAATATTCATTTTTAGATTAAAGAGAGAACTCTTTTTTTAAAAAAATCAAAGAAATGCTGTTATAAAGGTGAAATAAAAAATTTCCAACTTATATGTCAGAAGCATGCAAGCCTGAAGAAGGAAAAAAGCCAAAGAAAGCTAATGAATGACTTAGTATCAGAATAAAGTATAAATTAGTGGCAGAACTTTTTTCCAGGGTTTGGTTGCATCCCATAAAATTATTTCAAAGCATCACTATGAAAGATTAGTTAATATTTCGTTGTGCTGCAAGTTGTAAACACTGAATAGAATTTCGCCAGCTATTTTTTCAGAATATCTGTTTGTACACTAATCTATTAAATTTCATAATTAGAGTGCATTTATCAATCATGTTAACTTCCTGTGTCATTTCTTTTGAAAGTGCATCCAGCTGAGGAAATATATAGCTGACGAAAGGAAAGTTGGTGTCATAGTAACACATCCATGTTTTTAAAGGTGAAAATGTACATCATGAAAATAGGAAAACTTTATTCCCATTTCCTCTGCAGAGAAAGAAAAAAAAAATCACGCTGATTTCTTTTGTTGAAATGGTCTGAGCTATTGAAAACATCGATAGAGGGCACCAACAAGCTGTTCTGGAAAGCCTTTCATTTCATTGCTTGTGACAAATAAACAAACCTAGCTGGCCATTTCTTTCAGTGACCTACAATTACAGATGTGGTACTGGTGGTGGTGGGGGCAGAGTGCCTACATTGTCTTTGAGCAGAAAGATAAATTCAGAAATCTAAGCCATTAAAATGTGATTCATTTTCCCTGCATCAGATCTTATCCACTAGCTCTATATATTCTCTTTCAAACATACCCGAATTTTGTCTGTGGCTCTTTCAAATAAGATTTATTTCTAGTTTTAGACCTCAGTGCAGATAACTAAACCTAAATGCTCAACTCTAAAGAGAAATTTTGTCATATATCAACTGCTGATGATCTTTAGTGATAAAGTTGTGTAGGGATATTCCCAAACTATCTAAAATAATAATTAGTCTTATCATATTCCTTCTATATTTTGCTTTTGAAAAACTTTAAAGCAAACAAGTAGTAGTGGTGATCCAGAGGGAGCTCTTTCCACATTTTTGAAAGATAAAACATAAGAAATGATTGAGGAAGCCACGCTCTACAGGATGTGATTTCGGGAACTTTGGGAAAGTCTCACTTTTTCTTAACAAAAATAGCAATCCTAACAGCTCATTGATCTCCTAAATTCCACCAGTACCAGCATTCTTGTTATCTGAATACTTTGTCTATTTTAAAGAAGCAAATATTTGTGGAACAAGAGTCAAATGAACGTTATCAGCTATTTACACCAGTCTGTGCCTAGGTTTAACCCATCTTTTCTGAAGAGAAGTTTTCTGTGTTAAAGAATAATGTACCTAAAAATCTTAGGTGCCTCTTGGAAAGGATAGAGAAGGAATACCATTTAAGAAGAAAAGACTGTCCAGAACAGGGCAAGGTTCTGAAGAAAGCCTTTTTACATTTGTTAATTTTGCTTAAAGCAGCTCCTCCAGGTAAGGAACAGAAATTACATATAGTAATGTTCAAAGCACAGAGGAGTGAGTAATTAATTCTGTCTGAGAGAGTTAAGGAATCTAACTTGAGGTTAGAGATTGAGTGCTATGTAGGGGTATGCTACTATACAGAAGACTGAGTTTAGCACTAAGGCAGAAGAAAGTGTTTGTGCTGTGTCATGTACACATACATGGTTAAGCTTGGTCAGTTTAGGAAATTACAGAACTCTGAAGATTACAAAAATAAGAATTTGGAAAAAGGAAAAAAAAAAAAAAAAAAACAGATTTTGCTGCATTGATTTGTATACCCAAGTTAGACATGTTCTTGGTCTTGGTCTGAATTCTGGTTGGTGTGGACCCTTTATAGATAATAAGGTCTCTTCAAGATATTATTTCAGTTAAGATGCCACCCAGCTGAATCAGGTTTGGCTTTAATCTGGATTACCTGGGTCTTTAATAAAACAGAGTGAAAGGCAGACAGAAAAAAGAAGCCACTGTGGGAGCCAGAAGCTGAAAGTTAATGGAACCCAGAAGAAAAAGAAGACACTTCCATGTGTATTTCTGTGTGACAGAAAAGCCAAGGATCAAGGATTGCTTGTAGCCATCTCCAAAATGTTACAGTCTTCTGAGATAAAGCTTTGCCTTCTTGACTCCTTGATTTTGGAATTCTCATAGCTGCAAAACTGTGAGCCAATAAAATTTCCATTGATTAAGCCAACTCATTATATGTTGTTTGTTTTAACAGCTAGGGAACTAAAGTACAGATAATTAAGTCTAGGGTGTTAAGTGAGGATGAAATGTCACTAGATAAAAGTTAAGACACACAAACACAGGACTGTACATCACAGTGAACCCTATTGTAAATGAAGAACTATACTTAACAGTAAAATTATAATAATATTCTTTCATCAATTCTAACAAATATACCACATAATAAGGTGGTATATGGTATCTCGGTATTTTATGCAATATTTTTCTGTAAACTTAACACTTCTCTAATAAAAAATAATAATTTAAAGTTAGATTTAGATTGGGCTTTATCCTCTGGATGACAACTAGTCAAGAACAGAGTAGAGAGAGGTTAGCAACAGAAAAAAATCGATATTGAACTCATTAAACAATACACATTGAAGATAAAAAGGGTATGAAAAATAGAAACATATATTTATACAGTGGTAATTGCAGCTTGTTTGTGAATGTGTTCACTCTTCCAGAAATTTCTATATCTGGTGGAAAGGATCCAGCAGGTTTTACATGAAGATTGAGGTAGCTCCTGATAAATAAATGACATGTTAATAATTGAGATTCAGAGTTGTATGATTATTTCAGGACTGAGGGAGAATGAAAGAAATTTATATGCACGGAGGTATAAGAGCCTCAACTAAAGAATACATTCTAGGGGAAGAAGGAAAATGGCGTTAACAAAACCTTAGTCATTTTCTAGCCTAGCCACAATTTGGTTCATATTTGATTCAATGAAGAATGTCTAGTGGTCTTGGTGGTGGTATTAAATATTAAAAAAGTGAAATTTATTTTGTTGGAAACTTTATAAAGTGGCTAGACTCATCATCCGTGGTCTCAGTTAAAACAAATTCTATTTTACCATAGGATATAGGGCAGTTTTAGTAGTCCAAATGTATTCATGCCTGCAGGCAGCAGAGACATCTTGCAGGGAGCTAACATCCAGTAGTTGTGCCCTGGACATACCAGTTGCTGCAGCCTTTGAAAGGTTATCATATCCAAAGGATCAGTGGTCATTTATCACCATGTACAGCTGTACCCACCAGACCCTTGGTATGAAGAGGAGGCCCTGGCATGGGAAAACGTACAGAAACCCTTACAATTCTGTCCAGAAATGACACATGCTAATTCTGTCACATTTCACTGGCCACAAGAAGTCACTCAGCTATCCTTGACTTCAGGGAAGTTGTGGGAATTTGATGGCTCATGGTTTTGAGGCCAAGAAAAATCCAAATGAAAGCATTATCTAAGTGATGCTTTCTTCCTGAAGACTGTGGGGTTCTGAGGCTGGCTGCCTGGGATCTCTGGTTCTTGACTCCTCTGTTGCATGGCAATGCACATACCAGCCTCTCCTGGCTTCTCTGTTCTCTTCTGAGTTCTACAGAATTTAAGCTTCTTGCTTTCTGTGTCTTTCATTCTCCCTGTCTGAGTTTCATACTGCTTACAAAGGACTCCAGTAATAGGATTAAGACCCATCCTGGGCCATACTTTAAGTGAAGTAACCTCATCAAAGGGTCCTACTTTCAATGGATACACACACAGAGGAAGGGATTAAGTTTAAAAGCATATATTTCTAGGGTACATACAACTCCAAACCATCACAACTAGGTAACTAGAAGGAGGAGAAGGAGACCAATTGTGAACAGTGTAGATAATATCAAGATTACAAAATGAATTTATAAGATTACCTAGGATGGGACTAGACAGCAATTGATACTTATACTGTTCCTTATTTGACAAAATCATTCTGTTTTAGTATTTTTTCAATTCTAAGCAATTTGTACTTGTGCCTAACTTTAAGACTGTCCCTACTCATAGAGGTTTCCTTATATTTTTTTTCTTGAAATTTTGATTATTTATATAAGATTTTTTCAAAAAGCTATCAAATATAGTGGCAGCTGCCAAACCATGCCACATGGAAAATCACCTTAGGAACCAGAGAGATTTGCATTCACATGCTGGCTCTAAAACTTTCAGGTAATTCTGTGACTTTAAACATGCAGTTAAGCCTTTGAGCCCAGATTTCCACAACATGAAAATGATCCCAATTTCAGCCATATAAGTGGAAATGAAAATTAAATAAAATTAAATACGTAAAGCACCTGAGGTATTTTGGCTTTTTGACAAATGATTCTTTGCTTCCCTTACTCCCTTATTTTTAAATACAGTCCTTTAGACTATACAAATTTTAACTTGAACTTAACATGAAATGGTATAGACAGCATTGTTTCTATAATCACTTTATGTCATTTGGTTTATACTATACTTGCTTTCTATCTTTGATTGTCTCTTTGTCAAATAAATGTAAAATAATCTTTCCTTAACATTATATAAAGGATAATATTAAAACCAACTGTATCTAGAATACATAAAAGTTTCTTGCCTAGCTATAGTGTCATTAAGAAATTATATACATGCCTGTATCTATGACTTGGTAGTGGTCATTAAAGTGATTAAATAAATTTTAAAAGCCATATTTTGAATATGAAAAATATTCAATACATAATGCTCAAAACTATACTTTTTATTCTCTGTTTTATTCACTTACACTTCACTTACAGCCTGTTCATTATTTGAATTTGGAATTTCATAAACCTTGGTTAAGAACACTGCATTTCTGTTTCAGAAATACGCACTGTTGATTTGAGAAATGCTATTTGTCCAAAGGCTAAAGCTTACAATGTCAAAAATCATAAGGAAGTGAAAAAAATTTCCATAATCTTTTATTCAAATGATTCCTTCAATGTACAAAAACAATCTTGTAATCCACAGGATTTTCAGAGAAGTTATCAAAAATAATAAGATTTACTCTTGGTGATTATTTTTCTGATAAATATTCTAAGTACACTATAGTAGAATAATAGAGGCAGGACTATTACAGAGTCATTCAAAGGAAACAGAGCCATAATATCTATGAATATATAAAATTTATACAAAGAGGCATAAAATTTTAAGAACAAACCTTAATTTTGGAATCACCAACATTTCAACAATTTGCAAAAATAAATATAAAATGTTATTTTAATGAAAACTAAGAATATATGTATAAAATGTATTTTATAAGACATGCTTCATTAGAATCTACACAATTTTGAAACATAGATATTAAATATTGTTGATATAGTACAGTAGACTTTTTTCAGAAAGCTTGAATTAGAGGACAATACAGTGACTCCCCCAGGTACCACTTGGAACATTATGGTAAATAGCATATTATGAGAAATAATGAAAAAACATCTTTGAAAATTGTAAAGGAACCACAGTAAATGGATTCATCTAATACAAAGATAGGTATAATTGCAACATCTTAATATATCAGACTTCTACATTATATAGAAATTTCATAGTAGCATTTCATAAAACAAACCAGAAAATTTCTTTGAATTTCTATTTGCTAATCTCACGCAAACCGAATGACAGATGGCATTTAAGAAGATATATACACCATTATGTTAATAATTTTACACTCAACCTAGTGACAGTGTTACCAAAAAGTCAATTTTCATTATGACTCTACACACAGAGTTGCCCTATAGAACTCTCAAGAATGAAATTTCCACAGTAATAAGGCTATTTAGATTGTTTCTTTGTAACACTGTGACTGCTTACTTTAAACAAATGATTTAGTCTTAGCATTCATAGAGTAATAGCTTCTCTATTTGGAATTCCTCATCTTTAAATATGGTTAATAAATCTCACACGAATTAGAATTTGAGAGCATCTAATAAGTTTTAATATTTTTATTCTAAATCTGTCATGAAATTAATATGTTTTAATTATCACTTAATGAGTCCAGGAAGGAATGACTCAAATAACATTCCTTTCTATTTTTTATCTTTTCTAGCTTACATATTTAATAATGCATTTAAAATCCTTCCTTCACAAGAAAGTTTATAGGAAGAAAAAATCAATGGAGGAAAATCGAGCACATATTTATGACTCTTATATCAATCTCCTACATTCTTTACCATCTCTCAAGTGTACACAGTTAAATATTTGTAATACATTTTCCAAAATTTTTCTAACATTTATATAAGTACCCATATAGTTTCTTCTTAACAGAAATAAAGATCAGAGTAGATAATATTGTTCTGTTTTTTTCCCAAATGGTAATATACCTGAGAAATCTTTCATGTAATTTCACAAACATCTACCTCATATCTCATTCTGTGTATGAATCATTTTTCTTTTCTTTTTTTTTTTCATAGAAACAACCAACATTGCAGTGGATATCCTTTTGGATATATGTTTGAACATGCATGCATATAATCCTGAACTCTAGATTCTTAGAAGTAAATTGCTGGGTGAAATAGTACAGTTATTTGACATTTTAATAGAATTTGTTAAATTTCATGGCTCAAAGCTCATGTAATCTTACATTCCCACAATAGTGTTTGAAAGTACCCATTTCCTCTCAGTTTGCACATTTTGTTTTTTTGTTTTGTTTTTTTTTAATTTATCAAAGGGTTAAACAAAATGGGGCAACTGAAATTCAAATATACTTTCAGGTATTTGTAGAAAAAAATAATTATTTTTCTTATATTAGATTTTTATATAGTTTCTCTTCTTATTGATTTGTTTTTTGTGTATGCTATCACAAACACTTTGTGATATATTGTAGCAGTCGGGTATAATGCTTCTTAAAAACAAAACAAAACAAAAACAAACACAAGCTCTGAATCTTGTCTTGATCATAGATCTGTAGATTGACTAAATTTTGGCTTATTTTGCCTGGTCATAACTAGATGAAATTCTAGTCTGGAGATCAGGTCCAGATATTCTCATTTCACGTCTTTGTAGAAATCAACACATTTAAAGCCTCTAGTTGGAAAGTGCATACTTTATCTCTTCAAATACTATTGATCAAAGCAAGCCATGTGGCCATGTCAAATTCATGACAATACTGAACCAGAGTCATGAAAATAAAAATGAAAGAAAATTTATGACAAGCGATACTATCTACCACTATGCTGTAAACATATTCTCCCAATTAACTGGCTGTGTTTTTATTGTTGCATGAGTTCTCTATTTTCTGTATGTGTTTCCTGTAAATGTACAACTTCTCTAATTAAATAAATATATGTATATTTGAATACACCTATTTTCCTTTATAGGTTCTGGGTTTTGTGTCTTCCTTGTCCCTTTGCTAATAATGGATGAATATCATCTTATATTTGCTTGTAATCATTTTATAGTATTCTCTTTTACATTAAGATCATTGTTCCATTGGGGATTTATTTATGTCTACTTTATAAGCAGAAGCATTTTTGGCATGTGGATTCTAATCTTTCCATTTGTAACAACCTAATATTTATTAACTCATTTGTGCATGAATTTGAAATGCCATCTTCTTAATACACTAAATTGCCGTAGATAAATTGTTTTCTTTCTTGCATCTTTATTTTATTCTATTAATCCACTTCTGTATTTCTACCTATAACTATACTGTTCTCATTTCTGTATCTTCAAATATGTTTGATATATGGTTAAGTCCCAGTTTATTGTGATTCTTGTGCAATTTTGCTTTGTCATTTCTGTAAATTTTCTCTTTTGGGTGATTTAAAAATAAGATTCCTTACTCAATTTAAGAATACATTTTGTATTTTGAAAATAAATTATAAAATTAATATACTTTATTGAACCATCTGAAATTACCAATATTTCCCCTTTTATGATATACATACACACACTCAAAAAAAAAATTACATGTGATTTAACCATACAGATATAATTCACCTGGAAGAAATTACATCTATACAATATTCATTCTTCCTAACTAGGAATATGTTATAGTTTCCCTCAGTATATCTTTTTGTTTGGTTTGGATTTCACCCTGGCTTTATGTCATTTCTTCCAAGGTATTTGTTATTGAGACTGGAATTTTTCCATTATATTTTTATATGTTTATTGCTTATTCATAGGAAAGCTGTGGCTTTTTACAAGTTGATGTTGAAAGGAAGTTAAGAACAGTGATTATTTTCAAGTGCACTGAAGAAAGACTATTTTGATTAAAATCCCAACTCCACCACTTCTTTACTGAATGACATTAGACAAGGATTTGGCTCAGTTTCCTTTTTTAGAAAACAGTAATCGTCACCCCTCCTGCCATGAAGTGTGGTTTTGAAGTTTCGTGAGTTAGTACACACCTAGCCCTTAGGATTCATGCTCTCCATAAATGCTAACTGCTTGCTTGCACTTGTCTACCACCATAAGAAAGTCTAATATTAATTTTAATAGCTTAAGGGTCTTTGGGGATTTTCTTCTATTTTCAGCAATTTAAAAATGTAAAGTCAATATTACTCTAAAACATATATAGTAAAAGATAAAGAATAAAGAAAGAAAAGTAAAAAGCAATGGCCCAAGTTGAGAGACGTAGGTTTAATCTCAGGTTTCCCATTAACTGCCTGAATGTGAACAAGTCTCCTCTCAGGCTGTAATGCCATGACCCTCTGGCAGTTTCTAGTCCAATGTTCTGACAATATGTGATAGCTGATTGGCACTCTAGGATCTTTGATGCACAGGCACAGGCCTATACAGATAAGAACATTGTAGAGTTGCTAACAGTTACAGGGCAATTTTGCCAAACATTTTTAAAAAATCAAATTTTGCTATGAAAACATATCTGTATTCATCTTAAGTGGTATTTGGCAGAGTTCTTGAATGAACATAGCTTAAACAGTCTTTCATCCATACTTTTATAAAGCATTATGATTCATAATACCCGGGAAGTGCTCATCTAAATTGACAACTCTAATCTGCTAGTATGCAATATAACTGATAAAAAAATGGTTGAAGCAGAAATAATCACTGGTCTTAGAGTCAGCAGACCTGGGTTTCAGTTCTATTTCTGCTATTAAATAGATATTTAATGTAGATTAATATGTTTCTCTTCCCTCCTTTAAATGAAGGTATAATTTACATATAGTGAAATACATAGGTTTTTTTTTTTTTTAAAGATTTATTTATTTACTTTTTATCCATTTTAACTCCACCTCCCCCCACCTTTTTTTTTTTTGCTGTTCTCATGCTCCTTCACTGGGCAATTCTCTGTGTCAGTTTCCTGCCATCTTCTCTCATCTTTCTCCTCCTGTCCTGTCTTCACTGGGATTCCATCATGAGAATCTCCGATGTGGGAGAGTGGTGTTCTGCTACCTGCGCCACTTCAGTTCCTGTTTTTTTGGCAGGCCTTGTCTTGGGTCTCCCCTGCGTCTCTCTCCTGTTATGTCATCATCTTGCTGCGTGGTTCGGTGGGGCCAGATGGCTCACCCGCTCGTGGGGCCTGGGAGCTCACCTGTTAGCGGGACTGACGGTGCACCTGTGCACCTTCTATATTTTTCTTTTATTTTACTGGGAGGTCCCAGGGATTGAACGCAGTTCCCTCCATACGGGAAATGGTCGCCCATACATTTGAGACACATCCGCTCCCATACATAGGTTTTTAAGCCTACTGTTGGAATACTTCTGACAAATGGTATGCATTCATGTAACTACTACCATATAGACCATTTTCATCATCCCAAGACATTTTCTCATTATCATTTTTAGTCAATCACCATCTCAGCAATCATTTTATGATTTCTATGACACAGACTATTTTTATTCATTTCTCATTACACAAATGGAATAATTTAGCATTATCTTATTTGTGTCTGATTGATCAAATTGTGTTGTGACTGATCAATTAATATCTGTGAGATTCATCCAATTGTTTTGACTATAATACCTTTGTTTCTTTTAATAATGGAGTAATATTTCATTTTATAAATATACCATGATTTGCTTATCCAATATCTTCCTTCTCAAAGTGAAGAGGTTGACTAGATGATTCCTAATTATTTTCCAGTTTTAAGACTATGATTTTAAAAGCTGTTTAACTATTGCTTCATTTAAACAAAATATTCTTATCCAATTATGCAGCTTAGACCTTCATTTGTGTTCATAGCAGATGGACTGAACGATAGTTACACACTGAAGTTATAGTCATCTAATCATTTCCACTGATAACAGAACTCCTAAGAAACATACACATCTCTGACATGATAGCTCAATGGTATCATGGTACATGCTTGTAGATATATTACTTGTGCCAAGAGCCCTTCTTTGCATTCATATCCTTTCCCGGTCCTATGTTTACATAGCAAAGACAACAATTCATTAGATTTCTAGACCTTAACTATCTCATGACACATGCTGGTATAATTAGATTTTGAGATTTGATATCTAAACCGGTATACAAGAGTAAACTGAAAAAATTTCAAAGAGGCAAAATCTCTCTTCACAATATCTCTCCCAATGTCCTCTCTGTTTATGTCCCTCTTTTCAGACCACGCACTCCCAAACCAGCTGTATGAATGAGTGTAAGTGTGTGTATGGGCAGAGGGTTGTTATTGAAAGTGAGGTGTCAATCAAGCTTGCAGATGTGAACTTTACTTCCATTATGTTTCCTTGATTCAGTAGACACTTGTCTGCTAAATTGTCAAGTAAAAGTCAACCAGCCTCCGAAAGTCCCCTTAGGGTCATAGTTCCATGCAACCTTTATCCAATGATAAAGACTTGGAGCAAAAAATGTCATAAAATCATCCATCATAACATAAAAGGGGAATACCAAGTTTATAGAAATCCTAAATTGCAGTGTGAGAAGAGCTAAATGTTCCACATTTTTATAATGTAATGCATTTTAAAACAGAAAAGATTAAAAGTAATTAGTCAGCAGTACTAACCATAGGTAAAGGACAGTAAATCGAGACAAATGGGAGAAATTAACAAATAAAGCCAGACGACTGGTGGAGCAGGTTTGAAATAGTCACCTTACAACTTTACCTGGGCTCTAGAATAGCACCAAATTTATTTAACACCTTTATTTTGCAATCGCTTTTTAAAAAATATTTTATTATCATTTTAAGTGCACAACTTAGTGGTTCTTATTATATTCAAAGATATGAGGAATGATAAATTTTAGGACAATTTCAGCATCTCAGAAAGAAATCCCATATCCTCTAGCTATCATCTCCCTCCACCTCTTGAAGTAATCACTAATCATCTGTAAGCAACCACTAGATTTTGTCTCTATAGACTTGCATATTATGGACATTTCACATAAATGGAATCATAAAATATATGTTGTAGTAATTTGAGGTTTTTATGGGTCTCAGAGAACCATGTCCTGAGGGCTAATCCTTTCCTGTGGGTGTAAACATATTGTAAATGGGACTTTCTTTTGATTAGGTTGTTTCAGCAGGGCGGGAACCCAAGGTGGGTCTTAATGTTATTACTGGAATACTTTATAAATGGGATGAATACAGTGAAAGACATAGAGTGAAACACACAGAAACACAGAAGAAAGCCACAGGAGCAGAGAGAAAGTGACAGAAGCTGAGAGAGGTAGCCACGGGTCCAATAAGCTGAAAGTAATGAAAACAGGAGGAGAAAGGAGAGACCCCTAGATGCCGCCACGTGAGAGGAGTCCAGGATCCCCTGTGGCCCGTCTTTGGGGGAAAAAAGCATCACCTGTTGAAACCTCGATCTGGAATTTTCATGGCCTCAGAACTATAAACTTATAAGTTATTAATTCCCCATTGTAAAAGATAACCCATTTCTGTTATATTGCATTTCGGAAGCTTAGCAGACAAAATCATATGGTCTTTTGTAAATGGCTTCTTTCAATTAGTATAATGTTTTAAAGGTTCATCTATGCTATAGTACTCCCGTGCTGTATTATAATATTCCCATGCTGTATCAGTATTTTCCTCATTTTAATGGCCGGATAACATTTCATTGAATGATTATACCACATTTTGTTTACCCATTCATTTGGGTTGTTTCCACCTTTTATCTATTAAAAATAATTTTTCTATAAACATTCATGCACAAGTTTTTGCATGTAGATATATTTGCATTTGTTAGTTATACACTTAGGAGTGTAATTGCTGTATCATATGGTAACTCTATATTTAATTATTTGAGGAGCTGCCAGGTTGTTTTCCAAAGTGGCTATACCATTTTACATTGCCACCAGCAGTGTATGAGGGTTTTATTTTATCCACATCCTCATCAACAATTGTTATTATCTGACATTATGTTCTTAGCCATCCTAGTGGGTATAAAATGGTAGCTCATTGTGGTTTTGACTTGCATTTCTCTGATGATTAATGATGTTGAGCATATTTTCATGTGCTTATTAGCCATTTGTATATCTTCTTTTGACAAATATCCAGATCACTTGTCCATTTTTAAAATGGATTATATGTCTTTTTATTTTTGTGTTGTGTTCTTTATATATTCTAAATACAATTCCCTTATCAGATATGATTTGGAAAATGTTCCTCCCATTCTGTGGATCATCTTCCCATTTTCTTGATAAAGTACTTTGAAGAACAGAAGGTTTAAAGCAGAACACCATCTCCTTGGTGATCATTCTGTTTCTTGTCTAAACATAGCTAGTTTTGATGAGATGCATCAGTAAATTAATAAATACTTATCTACTGCTTACTTTTACATTCTTTTTAATTACATTCATTTAAAGGAAAGTTGACACCAATGAAATTTGCAATCCTAATACACTTCAGTGAAAGTGTGAAAAATGCTTATATATGACTATATGCTTATAGTCTATTAGGGAAGATAACATTAACAAAAAAATAGTGAATAAGAAAACAATATGAGACAAACTATGATGAGTTGTTCAATTTTGTGATTCAGACAGTGATTGAAGGAGAATTAAATTAGGGTGGATTGGAATATTCTGGAGTAGTCAATATTAGGTATATATCTTTATCATGGAAATTTAACTTGAATTAGGGATCAATATAAGGAGATAGAGGCTTAGGTCATAGAAAGTAAGGGACATTCCTGTGGACAGCAAAAATAAGAGCCAAGAATACAAATCAGAATTGTGAATCCTCTGACTGACAGACAGATATAGTTCAGATTATGGTGAATGGGAAGACAAATAATTGTAAATTTAGTAATAATAATTAAAAAATAAAACTATTTTCATGTCATTATTTGTAATATGTTATTAAATAACTATGAACTTATAGTTCCAAAATTTTATGTTGATCTCTAAGCATTCATCCAGTAAGAATGAGAGTAATCTCAAAAGTGATAAAATCAAGTTTTCAAATCACAGTCTTAAAGAAAATTAGAGAATATTAAATGTATGGTTTGAATTCCCCAATACCTTCAATGAGTCATTAGTCTGCCTTCTGAATAAGTTTAGAGTGAGGGCCATGCAGGAGTAAATTCTTCTCCAAGCAAAGTCAACCCTAATCCAGTGGGCCAGTAGTTTAACCTCACAGCCTACTAAATCCATCTCTATTTTTCTGGAACTACCTAACAAAGCTAACAAATGTGATCCATGCACTCGTCCACTACAAACTGAATGGGAGCCATCAACTAATTTCATACAGGTCAATAAGCAGCAAGCAAAGGCTAATGGCTTTATGTCACCCTCAAGTCAGGCTAGGTGCAGAGGCCAACCTGGAAGTTATGGGCTCTTCATCCTTCCACCTATCTCAGGGGCTATCTGGTCCCCCTCTAAAAAGCAATTTGCTCGGTACAAAATTGAATGTACTACCTGATTAGTTGTTTTCCCAATGCTGCTTTCAAAAATGCCTAAAAGTTTCTAAAGTGGCAGATACGATGGACTGGCGTTTTTATTCACTATTCAGCAAGGAATCGGGGCAAGAAAGCCAATAAAGAGAAAACTCAAGTAATGTTACGACCTCAGCCAAATCAGCATTCAAGGCATGATAAGACACTCTTGGGCTAAAATCCTTGTACAACTATTATTAAATGCAAAATGTAACTACAGAAAAGTATTTCCAAGGGAAGTTTTTTTTCCACAAAATAACCATTCTCTGATCCTCGTGATCAGAGAGATGGATAAATTGAGCATAATTACTTTTCTGGCTACATCATTAGAATACTGGAACTGTATGAAGAGTAGCCGACAAAACAATATTCAATATTAGTGTATATGTCTTCAGAAAATGTTTATTTTCAGAAATAGTTTGTCCCAAACTATTAAGTGAACTAGTTCTATATATCTCCTCTTAGATTTTAGGATAGCTTTCCTTAAAATCAATGGATAAACCGTCAAAGGTACAAATTCAACAATCATAGATGAATCCACACTAACATCAGTGAGGCTTAATTGTATAGATAATATCCAATACATAGTAATTTTGCATTGGTTCACTTTATTATTTTTCTTCAAGAAGGTTCTCCAAATTATTTAAGATTTAAGTTTCAAATAACAAATATACCCCTATCAAATGACTAATCATATCACAAATCTATTAATTATGAATCTATGAATCTATAGACACCTTTGAACACAGTGCTTTTTAGTATACTCAAAAATCACTGTATACAACTCTTCCAGCAGATTCTTCTCTATGAGCCTCTGGGGGGAGACAGAGGCCAAAAAGTGGATGCAGCATCCTTTCATGCTAGTTCATAGAATACACACAGAAACCCACACACATACACAAGCACAAGCACAAAGATAAAGAGTAAGTGAAAACAGGTGCTGAGATGGTAAAAATGTTGAACAGTTCTACTTAGGAAGAAATCTAATATATCTCATTACCTTGATTCTAATTGCATTTGGTAAGAAATGAAATTGTATTTAGGTAATGTAGAAATTACATGACTTTAAATAAAAATGTTCCAGCATATCAAAAATACTTTTCAAGGAGAGATAATTTTCAGAATTTACAAAAACTTTACAAGAGCTCCATATTTTTTATCTTATATGTTACCTCAAATAATGATTTGTTGGTTTTTCCCATAAAATGTGTATATATGTGTGTTTTTCCTATATTATTCAAAGTTAAATATTTATCAGGAAAAACATACCAGCAAATCTTTCAACACATGATAGAAATCTCTTAAGAGAATATCTTTAAATTGCTGATATTTAAAAAATATCCTAGAGTTGAATCAACATTTAGGAATCTTCTAAACTATGTAGTTTTATTTAACAAACAAGTACAGTATAAATTCTAAAATAACTTTCCTTGAAAGGCACATTTTTACTAATATTTTTCAATATTTTATTTTAAACTAGTTTTAGATTTAAGAAAGTTGAAAAAGGTACAATATATCTAGTATACTTTTCACCTAGTTTCCCATCTTCCACTAATGCTGCCATCTTGTATAATCGTAGTACATTTATCAAAACTTAGGAATTAACATGGTACAATATTTCTATTAACTAAGCAACAGACCTTATTTGAAATTTACCAGTTTTTCCTCATTGTCTTTTGTCTGTTCCAGAATCCAATACACAATCCCACTTTGTTTTTAGTTTTTGTCTCCTTTGTCTCCAGAATTCAGTGACAGTTCTTCAGTCTTTCCTTTGCTTTCATTCTGTGTCTTCCGTTTTAATAGGTATTTCGTTTGTTTACTGAAGCAAGGAGACAGACATTCATTTTCATTATTTATCTATTGCAGTCATATTTTAATTATTATATCACCCTTAAATTAAAAGGGAAATCATCAACAATTTTATAAAAACATGCAAAACCACACATAAATTTAGGGTTATAACAAGATGGAAGAGTTTGAACATATGTAATATGCAGGCATCAGTTGATGCATTTTTTCTATTATCTCATTAGCATAATAACTATTTGAAATAAGTGCTGTTAAACTCTATTTTATATGTAAGAAAATTAAGGCTCAAAAATGCCTGTTATGGATTAAACTATATCTCCCAAAAAGATATCTGAGTCCTCATTTCTGAATATGACCCTATTTGGAAATATGAAGATGCTATTAGTTAAGATGAAACCACATTGAATTAGGGTGGGCCCTAATCCATTATGACTGATATCCTTAGAAGGGGATAATTGCACACAAATACAGAGAGAGAAGATTGCCATATGAGGGAAACAGTGATTGAGTTATTCCACAAGCCAAGGGATGCCATGGATTGCCGGCAAGTTACCATCACAAGATAGAAACAGCATGGAACATCTTCTTCTCTATGGACTTCAAAGGAAGCATGGCCCTGCTGACACCCTGATTTCTCACCTGAAGCCTCTAGAACTTGGCCATTAAATATCTGTTGTTCTAGGCCATCCAGTTTGGAGTATTTTCTTATGGCAGATGGGAAACTAAGATACTGTCCAAAATAATTTAGTTGATAAGCACCAGACCCAAATTTTAAAGCAAGGCTTTTTAAATTCTAATTCATATGTTCTAGGCAATTTCCAGTGAAAGAACTTTTGTTGAGAGATGTATAATTAGCTTTGTGTAGAATATACAACCGGACTCTTGAAGAACTGACACCCTTATTAGCTGTCTTTCACAGCTTCAGTTGCCCATTCATGGTATAATGTGACACCACACAATAATATTTTTCCTTGCCTTGCCCTAATGTGATCAATTGTCAAGTTTGCTTTTAATATTTCTGATTTTCCATTAAGCAGTGTCAAATATCACATACACATAAATAAGTCATGTTAACTTCTTTCACATAAATTTCAATGAGCTAAATAGTCTATACCCAAATACCTGTAATTTTATTTCCCTCTTCGAATTGTCTTCCAGTTTTGAGTTGAGCCCCCCAGAGCATTTAAACTCATCTGTTCTGTCAGCTGAAGTTACCTCAGGATATTTCTCCCCAAATTAGATTAGGAGACTAAGTGAAGACAAGATACCATTCCATCTCCTATATTCTCTCCTTCCAACCTTGACTTCCTCCAAAGTCTTTTGCTCTGACAGTTCCAAAACACAAATAAACAACCACAACAAAACTAAAATATGTAATAGTGGACACAAAAGAAACATAGTATATGAATGGCAGACAGGATGTTATAATGTGTGCATTATAATGATCAGGACTAAGATAATGGACGGGAAGAAAGTAAGAATATATAGTATGTACAAGACATAGAGATAGAAATAAATTGTTGCAAGGTCAACTGGGATCTCCCTACTCTGCAGAGACTTGGGTCAATATCATCACCTTTAACAATTTAAACTCCTAACTAAAATCTATCCTAATTTGCACTGAGATATGCTCTAATAGTCCTGTGTGCTCTTGGAAACACACATGTTGTCCTTAGCTCTATTCTGCTTCCAGAGGCGTGATGAATTGTTTGAGTTTTTCAGGAAACTGCCATTTATATAAGTCCTAACAAGCAGTTTCATCTTCACTGAAAAGTGGTAGAGTAGATAGAATAACTTATATGTTTCTCATTCACACACATCTTTATATCCTAATACAATTTTCATTGTTATTTTCTGTTAACCTTGTATCTTATCTTTTGTTCCCCCAGAAGCAGAGAAGTCTTTGAGTAATTTCATTTGATCACTTTATGTGGAAATGATCCTAGGAAATAACAGTAGTAGAAAGAGAAATAATGTCTGAGAAAGTAAGGAAGTAAAAAAAAAAGTGTGCACTATTCAGCATGTTGCCAATGTGGGAAGCTGGAGCTTCATCCTACTAGAGGACTGATATAAAGCATGTCCTAGAATATATCCCTAAGATATCCTGGGTAGGGGCAAAGAAGCTGGGAAATTCCACTAAATCTTCATCTTGTGTTAAAACCTCCCTTCAGGGACATTCTAGGTTTCCCTGAATGCAGACTGAATATATTTCAGCAGCTAGGAAAAAACGTTCTCAAGCATAGAGCTACAGCAGGTATTAAGAGTATGAAGTCTTTGGTTGTAAATGAGAGCCCATAAAACTTCTGTCACCAACTACTTTTCTTCCTTTCAGACATTTAGATATCCTATCTTCCATGTCTCTATAATGGCTATCGCAGCCTAAGAAATTAAAAGATCAAAAAGAAAATATTTGAAAGAATGCTGAATGAGTAAGAAATGACTCTTCTTGTCAATGGTACATCTCTTTGTCTCTTTATATCTTTTAGTTATTCAGACATCAAGAGAGAACTACTTCAGTCAGGTGGACCCAACAGACATTTGAACTTGAGAATCAATTTTCCCAAATGATGGGGAAGCATACTTCAATGAAGAAAATGTCTATATAAGGCTATTCCTGTTGGTTCCACTCATCACACTTACATATCACACTGATTTCCTATTGCTGCATAACAAATTTTCACACACTTAATGGCTTAGAACAATACCCATTTATGATTTCACGTTTCTCAAGGTCAGAATTCCAGGCACTGATTAGTTGTGTCCTCAGCTAAAGGTCTCCCAATGCTGAAATTAAACTGTCAGCCAGGCTACATTCTCACCTGGAATTTGGAGTCCTTTTCCAAAGCCATTCAGATTGTTGGCAGAATTTAGTTTCTTGCAGTTTTAGGGCTGAGGCCCTGTTTTCTTGATGGCTGTTGGACATATGTTGCTATGAGCTCCTAGAGGCTTTTCTCAAGTCCACATGGACCCTTCCATCTTCAAGGTTGGCATGGAGAATCTTCCTACTGTGAATTTCTCTGACTTCAGGAAGAGCACCATCAATTTTATGAGTCACTTGATTAGGTTAGTTACACCCAGATAATCTCGTATATTGAATCAAAGTCAACTGATTAATAACTTAATCATAGGAGTGATATTTAATCATGCTCAGGAGGGTAGGAGATTTTACAAGGCATGTACAAAAGGGGGCTGGAATCTTGGGGGGTCAACTTAGAATTCTGCTTTCCACATGTAGAGTACAGAGAAATTGTAATCTAGTGGTTAAGAGCAGAGGTTCTAGAACTGGTCTTTCTGGGTTCAAAATCTAGTTATGCCACATACTAACCATGTAGTCTTGATCCAGCTACTTAAACTTGATATGCTTCTATTTCATCTGCAAAATAGTAGTGCACTTACCTCATAGGTTTTTGTGAGGATTAAATGTTATATTGATAGAGTGAGATCTTAGAACAGTGCCTGGCACATAGAAAGTACTAAATACACTTAGAAGTTTTTATTATTAATCAGAATAGAAATATGTTTGAAGCAAAATGAGAAATTAACATCTTATTAAGCTTCCTTGCTCTGCTCTTGACCCTAGAGCTCTTCCACAATTCCCTATTCACCAATGTGTTCTTGAGTCCTGTGACTGCTCTATCTACCTAATTGCCAAATAATGTTTTCTAACCTGTTTTCTATTAATCATTTCTTGAGTTAATTATGACAAGACCTATTTACATTGTTCTGGGGCAAGGGGTGGCATTTGAAAACCAACAAAACTACAGTGATCTAAAAGAATGAATCTCTCATGCTCTAATATGACAACTTGATAATTGGTTTGGTGAATATTATGAAATAAGAATTTCCTGCTCTGCATTTTCATGATATTTATTGAGCCCATAATATTCATAGTAAAATTATAACAATGAATTATTGCCTTCTAATAGACTATAGTTGCTTGACATAATTTGATACATATTATGAAAATATGACATCTGTAGTGGCAATATATATAGTTGAAAATGAGAAATTGTCAATCAAGTCACCCAGGCTTTAAAGTCAGTTCCCCATATGTAGCAGTTTGAAATTGTTTTATAAATCCCAAAAAGAGAAATATTATATTTTAAATGAATCCATTCCTGTGGGTGTAAGACCTATTTGGATTACATCAGTAGGGTGTGATCCATGTTGAGCCTCTGCCCTCTTGCTGGGTCTGATATAAAGGGAGATACAGAGACAGACAGACAGAGGAAAAAAGGAGCCAGCATATTTGATTTTGCAATGTAAGAGAGGATTGCTTAAGCTTAAAGCCTCCAAAAGGCTGGTCCCATGTCACTACTCAAGAGGAGGTGGTAAGCCCAGAGGGAGAGGAGAGACCTAGGGAGAGATAGGCTTCACCATGCTTCACCATGTGGCAACAATGCCAGGATCAACAGTAGCTGACTTTGGTGGGAAAGCCTCTCTGTTGATGCCTCAGTTTGAACTTTTCATAGAGTTTGAACTGTAAGCCTTTACCTCAAGTAAATCTCCTTTGGAAAAGCCATTCCAGTTTTGGTACTTTGCAACAGCACCCCCTTTGGCAAACTAAAACACCATGTAACTTTCCCTGTGATTGTTGAGTGAATTGCTATAGAGCAGGTTATTGGAACACAGGTTCAGGCACAACAGAGTCTCCAAGCACATGACTGCTTTACAACTTACACAGCACAAAGGGAACAAAAGAGTAGGGGAAATGATCCCACCATGACAGTTCCCCTGGAGAGGCCACTGCTCCAGTCAGGGTCAATGAACACCCAGCTTAGTGTTGGAGATGAGGGATCATTTGTGGCTGTTCCCTCAGGGAGGCCAATTGTTCAGCAGCTCTGCATGTTTCATTTCATGCCAGAGATGAGGAATAACTGTACTGCCCAAGTGTTGGGCAGTTATATACTCCAGGGGAAGGAGACCTTGCAAATGAGTAACTTTGTGCCCTACCAAGCAGCTGGGGCTGGTTAAGATTTATTGTCTTCCCCAGCTGTCTGAAATCTCTTGTAAAATAGAAACATACTAAATACCCCCTCACACAGACACACACACAAAAGAAGGGAAACATAAAAAAACACCTACACAAAAACAAACATAACGGGAAAGACGGTGGATAGGTGAGTGCGGGAGTTGGCTGCTGAGTGTGTCCATGCCTTCCCCAACAATGACATTAGGAAAAATGCTAAACTGTTGTGAGATTCTGCCCATTAACTCAACAACAACAACAGGAAAATGGCAAACTGGATTAAAGATTATTTTGGGTATAAATTATCTATTTTATGAATGAAAGCTTAAATCAATATTACCTTCTTGGTCAAGTTATAACAACTGCTAGTCTTCTTTCAATTAATTTTCATCCATAAATGCAGATAATCCAGAGAAAATTCTTTTCATGATTTGAGTCTATAATTTAAGATGGATTTCATTTTCATTATCTCATTTAATCTTCACACATACACACTTACCCACACAAATACACGCCCAGAATGTGTTAGATAGAATAGGTTCATATATTACTCTGAGTTTATAACTGGAATAAGGGTGGATTCAGAGAAGTTAACTTGAAAAATGCCACATAGGTAATAAGTGCTAGCACAAATTTCTTTGTTTTTGCAGCATGACATGCTACATTTTGTGTGTCATTTGCATTATAGTATAACATAGTCTAATACTTCTGTGGCTTTAAACTTTAGGGCATAGAAGACAAAAATCACAACAAATTTATTATAAGGAACCAGTAGCACAATATTTTGCACTATCAGGTCCATTAGAATGGCCTTTAGAATCATATATTTTACAGGTAATCTGCAGGAATTTATTGAACCTGTTGTTTCCTAGACACTGGACTAAACAATATGGAATGCTGAGATATATATAGCATGGTTGTTGTACTCCGACATTTGTACTTAGAAGAGGATATCAGGGGAAGGGGTTATTAATTGTCTTTTTTGTTAAATTCATTTTCTTTGTATAAAATTGGATTTCTTATGCTTTTGCTTACATAGAAAGATCTCCTGTGAAATTAGGTAAGCAAAATCAGAGGACATTGTCCAAAAAAATAAACTTCTTAGGAATGAAATGAATAAAGAATAACAAAGTGACAGGACCCAATATTTGAACAAAATTGGGAAAACACATTAAAGCAGTCAATTTAGGAGGGTTTTTTTTTTTTTTTTTTTTTTTTTTTTTTTTAATCCATTCAATTACTTTTTTAATGGTTTCCTTCATGAAATAATTTGACTTGGACTTCAAAAGAATGAATATTTCAAACTTATGCTTGTAAAAATTTACCAAAATTATAGAGAAAATTCAATAGAAGTTACAGGAAGAGAATATATGGTTTTGCACAATTGAATTATATTTATCTATGCTATTCATGCAAGGTAAATTTTTTATCAATCTGTCTAGCCAAACCCAGGTAATGTAGAACCAAATGAAGATAGCAAAGAATTGGATTCCTCTAGGTTCTTGGCTATGTTACATAAAAGAATTTAAGAATATACCAGTTTAGTTAGGCCAGTAAAAAGAATAATGGGAAATTGGGGGAAAGAGCAGAGCTTGCTGAGAAATGGGAGAGAAAGATGGAAATATACACCGAGATTTGATGCGGGTTCCTCTAGGCAGAGAGAGTGAGCTCTGCCTTTTGTGGTCACCTTTTAAACAATTAATTATTCCTACCCTTGCTAATGCTAAGGGGAGGAGCCCCAACTGTTATTGGTTACTCCACCAATGATGGGGGCCAATATTGAGACCTGTTTGGAATATCTGGGGCCAAGGGGAGGTCCCGTAAAGAGAAACTGGGACCTCAAGGTTAAACTCAAGGTCTCAGCAAGGTCTTGTAGCCATTTTGTCTGTCAGCCATGTGGTCTGTCGGCCATGTGGTCTGTTGGCCATGTTGCAACTCCTCTTCTCCTTGTTTCACTGGCTAACCTGCTTCACAAATATAAACCTGTGTTTTCTATAAGGCCTAAATACCAGTCTTAATTTAACTAAATATGTGGATGAAACAATGACAATTTGGAACATTAAAAGTTGCTGCCTTATACTTCCAATTCATTTTTCCTTGGTAAAGATAACTGTTTGCCAAACACAAAAAGTAAGTTTTAGGAATTAGTTTACAGAAATTTTGATGACAACTCAATAATTTCTTGAAAAGTTTGATTTTACAACAACTTGCATTAACTCCAAAGAACAAAGACTCTCTATTTTAAACATCTTTTATTTTTCCTTTGAGAAGTAAATCATAGCTCAGTCTAAGTGGTTGTTCCATGTTGACCTTGAGACTAGAATAAAGGTAATAGCTTTTAGAAGTGTAATTAGGGGATCAGTAAAGTATTTGAATAGCATATTTCTTCTTCCATCATCCCTAATTACCTAATCCTTTATATCTGGTTTGTAATTTTCCACACCATTGAAAACTATGGTTTAGAGATAGTGATTGAATATATGCTATTTTTTTTTAATCTTACCAATACAAAAATGTTTATTTTCAATGGAAGATAATGTCAGGAAATCTTATGATCCCATTGATAATAGTTCAAAATGAGAGACAAATAAAAAATATGCAGTGTGGTAAAAACTGCCAAAAATGTAACAAACATTGGTTATAGAAATTGAATAACATTCCTAAGCACAAGAAGAAAAAATCTTTGCATTTATCAAGCTTTGCCACTAGATTACTTATGTGACTTGGGACAAATAATTTAACCTCTCTGTTCTTTCATCTCCACTGGTTAATTTATATTCTATGGAACATTTTGAGTATTAGCATATTTGCAAGGTAAAGTAATGTTAAAAAGGAAAAAAAGAAAGTCTCATCTAGAAAATGAGGATAATGATATAGTAATTGTCAGTTAAACAGCTTGATTTTTTGGAAGAAAAAGTATGAAGCAATTTGAAGCATAATTATTTAATGAAAGCAGCTATATCTGTAACTCAAATGAACATAATTGTATAAATTATAAATGAATAATTTTACTTTGGCTAAAAAATGGGAGGTAAAATTTGTCATTCATCAACAACTTGGTATGTGAAAAGTAAAGAAACTTGCTTTATTTATCAGTTTAATAAAGAGACCATTAATGAGCAAGTCAACTTAATGGTGAAATGTAATTCAATGATAGGAAAAAGATTTTTATACTGATTTGGGGGTTCTATCTTTGCCTTTTCATTGTTTTTGTAAAACACTTCATCCATATTTGGTTGTCTCCCACCTTGAAAAAAAAATCATCTTTATTTCACACATACAAATTTAAAAAGGGATCTTTTATCATAGAAGTGATAGCCTAATTTTTCAAATTTCTTATAGGCCGTTTCCACTGATTATATTCATATATCCACAATTCAACAAATTTTTATTAGGCATCATTTGAGAAAAAAATACTAGGAATTATTTTTCAAAGATGGTACTATAGTTGCTAAGTATCATCCATTGCAGATGGTTGCATCAAAACTGATTTTTACTGACACAACAGCAGGTATAAACCAGCTCAGAAGTATGTGCATCCTGCAGAGGTGGAGTGGTGGTCCAGAAGGATATTCTGTGTGCATCTCTCAGAGCAGTCTCCTTCTACATGACAACGACATTGTCCAGGGAATCTCACAGTCTTTCTTTTCTCTCAATTATCCTTTCTACATTAAAGCTTTCTCTGGGGACTGTATGATCAGAAAGCATCACCCTTGTTTAGTGATTCAGTACCTTTCTCTGTCTACCTAGTGGGAAAATGAATAAATATATGGCATGTCACTTTAGAAAGGCACACTCTTCCTCATTCTACATATTTCTACAGAATATCTTACTGATTAATAAAAGGAAAGAAATGTGAATTTCCACTTAAAGATTTCACTCATAAACTCTGATTGACATTTTTGTGAGGAAAAATTTTTTTAATATTTATTCACTTACAGTTGAATAAAAATGATGTTCGGTGTCTCTCTTGAAATAGCTTAATTAATAATTTAGAAACATTTTTATTTTAATACTGTTTGTATATTTTATCCCTATATGCATAACACTGTGAATATTGTTATGAAATGCACACACACACAATGCATACAAAGTAATTGGTTCATGCCTTCAAAAACCTATCGTCAAGTAAGAGAATCTGACATAATTATATAATGACGTAAGGAAGTATATGTTAAATGTTGTGTAAGATATAATAAAAGCACTGAAAATTTTAAAAAGGAGTCCTACCTGAGGCTCAAAAACAGTGAACCCTACTGTAAACAATGGAATATAGTTAATAGTACAATTATAAAAATATCCTTTCACGAATTGTACATAATGTACCAAACTAATGAGAGGTGTTAACAATATGGTAGCACAGGAAATTCTGTGTTTTATGCATGATTTTTCTGTAAACCTACAAATTCTCTAATAAAGAAAAATAAACTGTTAATGGAGGTAAAGATATTGGAGCACAACTTTGAATATGGGTAGAGTTTCCCCTGATGGGTAAGTGTCAGAGTAAAATGGAAATTCTGCAAGAAAAATGATTCTGAGGGAAGAAAGCATGGCTTATTCAAACAGCAGTCTGGCAGGGTTTGTGCATGCAATTTAAAAGGTTCAAATGATGGAGATATGACTGGTATGTAACCAAATCATCACTGACCCAATCCATCCTAAGGAATAAAAAATAGCACTTATAATATTGATTGCTAATGTATCTTTATCATGCCACTTAGGGTATAAAATTTCTGATAATGGCAATAGATCAATACAAATAGCAGTGGATACTGCACTTTTCAAGGTTCTAGAAAAAATTGGTGACAAATATGCTAAATAAGAACTCGTTACTTTTTACTAAATGGCAATATAAATCTGAAGTACATCCAGAAAACCATTGGATGGTAGTTGATTAAAAATATCAAGTCCCCTATGATTTGAACTAAATATTTGGAAGATTTATACAAATGGTAAATAGCAGCAGTCATCTCCTTGAAAACAGGTGAATGAGAGTATTCTAGAAAATTCCATGTCTTTTTAATCCATCTTTCTGTCCTAAGAGAAAATGATAATTATTACATTATTTATAGTTTTCTCATTAGAAGGAGAAAAAGTAGGTTTATGCATATCTAGGTTAAAACACAGAACTTTAGTTTTATAAGTGTTTAAAGATTATAGCATCAGAGACTATAATAATGTGAAAAATGTTTGAATAAAACTTATTAAGAATTTGCATATTCATATTCTATTTTAAATAGAAATATGAATGCAATTCTACTCCATAAATTAAATGCTATAATAAGGGAGTGATTTGCAATACTTTAAATCACATAAAAGTTCGCACTATTTCAATACATTTCTAATTGATATTTTGTTCTAAAATAATTAAAATGACACTGTGTGCATATGTTAAACATCAAATGATAATTAATCTCTATCACAGGAGCTTTGAATGAGTTTGATCCAAGCTTGTATGACATGAGTGCAAGATGTTACAGTTTGTAAAGTCTCCCCTTAAATAGTGTGAAAAATACAAATGCAAAATATAAAGTATAACATTTCAAGATGATTGTTAAGGGAAATTGTTTCAAAATCATGGTTCAAATTCATTTTAGGTTTGTAGATTTTAATTGTCAGGGAAAGAACTATGAAAACAAAGAACATATATTTAGCCTTACAAATCAACTACGAAGCTTCAGTAAAGAGCTTCTAATACTAGATCTATTTACCTATAAATTTTCATCCAGTTTACCCTCTTGATGTTTAAAAAACCAAGTTTCTAGCCTTAAATTTGCCAAGAACTATTTTTTTTTTTGATGCAGATCAAATGTGCTCACTAAGCCTCTATTACTCATCAGTAACATCACAGTTTTGTTCTGATTTGAGATATTATATGTGAAGTAAATGTCAACTAGACAGTGCTATAAAATGTTATATCATTATTAAATTTTTCATAATATATACAGATTATTTTTATTGTAAAATAATGTAAGAATTGTGTAGAATATTTAGAAAATACAAAAAAAGTATAAAGAAATAGCCATACTTAAACTTAATTTTAAAAATCAATATTGAGTACCGTTGTGGCAACAGATGTAGGCCATTTTAAATCAGTACACACCACTCAGAACTGAGTGGGAGAGAGTGTGGTCTACGACATGAACTGTGGTCTATGGTTGGTGGCAAGGCCCCAGGATGTGTAAGTCCACTAAGGGTGGTGGGCCACACTTGTGGGAGATGTTTGTGTGGGATGTGGTGGGAGGTGTGGGAGGTGGGCAACATGGGAATCCCAGTGGGTTCCGTGTAATATTTTGGGTAATCTAAGCACCTCTTAAAATATATGTATATATATAAATAACATTTTTGTAAGCAAATACACATATATGCATATATATTTATATATCATTTTGCAAATGTTTGTATGTATTGTGAGAATTTTGATTTTTACCCACAATAAAAATAAAAAAATAAAAAATAAAAAAATCAATATTGATGGAAACACTAATACTAATTAAACATTTCTCCATCCTCTCTCCCTCATAGAAAATTAGAAATGTTGCATGCCTATACATCCCTATATCCCAAGTACCTATAGAAATACTCATGAAATTTAGATCATGCCTATTGTCAAATTACTATTTATGTATAATATGTACCTTCCATCTGTAAGAACTGTTTTCTGATTTGTGTTTGTTTTACAATAAATGAAGTAACATTATAAAACTTTAGGTTTTAATGAAACAATAGCTTAGCATCAGTGGTAGGCAAACTTCTAAGATGGCATCATGATCCCCACCTCATGATACTTACACCCTTGTGTTCTCCCCTCTTCTTCTTGAATAAGGACTGGACTGAATGATTTGCTCTGATTAACAGAACACAGAAAAAGTCATAGATGTCACTTCTGTGATTAGGTTATAAATATTATGACCTTCCTCAAATTAGCAAACCTTTCTTGTTGCGCCTTTGGCTTTCATACCTTGATGAAGCAACTTGCCATATTGGAAATGCTGACCTGAGGTGAACTCTAGCCAATAGCCAATAAGGAACTGAGGTCCTCAGTCAGACAGCTCCTGAGGAAGTGACTCCTGACAACCATCATGTGAGCTTAGAAATAGATCCTAGCCCAGTGGAGCCTTGTGCTAACTACATCCCAGCTGACACCTTGAATGTAGCCATGAGAAACCCTGAAGTATAGAACCAAACTTTGCCAGATTCCTGACCCACAGAGAGTATGAAATAATAAATGTAGGTTGTTTTAAGCCACTGAATTTAGGAGTATTTTTTAAATAAAATTTATTGAAGTATATCATACATACATACATGCACATACATAAACAATAAGTGTGTAGTAAATATTGTGAACTTACAAACAAACATGCCTATCATCATACAGTGTTCTTATATATCACCCCATCACCAACACCTTGCATTGTTGTGAAACATTTGTTGCAAACTATGAAAGAGCAGCATCAAAATATTGCTAATAACAGTAGCCCATATCTTACATTTGGTGCATTTTCCCCCAAACCACCCAATTTTTAATACCCTGTATTTGCATTATATATTTGTTATAGTTTGTGAGAGAACCTTCTCATATTTGTTCTGTAACCACAGTCCATCTTCCACAACTGGATTCCCTGTGTTATATAGTCCCATGCTTTGTACAATCCATTCAAAGTGTACACTCAGTGGCTCTCATTTTTTTATGCAGAAATATTTAACTAATATAGTTTTACACTCTGAATTTGTCAGCATTATATTAGTTCTTATTATCTCATTTCTTGATGTTTCTATATAATTTCATTTCCCAGGTGACTAGAGAGGTATTACTGAATAATGTCTCTTTTCAAAAGGGTACATTGGTTGGTTCTTTTAAAAGTCTTTAAAAATCTTAATACATTTTTATTTTTCTGGATATATATATAAATAGATAGAGAAAGAAAAAGGAGAGAGAGAGAACATTTTTTTTTTTTTTTGCTGTTTTAGGGTCCTGATTCCCAATGTTTTATCCTCAAAATGTAGATTTTCCTTCTTTTTTCCTGGCATTTAATTTTATTGTATAAATGTTTATTTTTAATAATTAATATATTTCTAATATGTATGATAGAACTATTTAAGATAGCTTGTAAAAGTGACATAATATAAGAAAATAAAGAAAAATAAAACATTTAGGCAAAGAGAAAATAGGGTAGAACTACAAACTGAGGCCAGGAAATGAGTACACATTTCATAAAGTCCTAAACAGTTACAAAGATTAGTGGTAAAGTTAGCCTTGAGTTCTCATGCAGATAAATCTGAAAGTTATGTGGATGAATTTCATATGATCATTTTTACATTTTTAAGATAGCATCATACTGGCTTCAATTTGATTTTCATCCTTCATAGAGGGATTATCTGATAGCCTCTACTACCAAACCCTGTTTTAGCTTGGATGTTTATATAGTACTTTCCTTTATCTTTAAGATTAAATAAATTCAAACTATTCATGTTGTTGGGTACCTGACATGCCTTTTTGACCTTCAGATACATATCTCTTTTCAGCTTAGAAGAATTTTTTTTTTCAGCGTATTTTGGTTCCATTCACTGTTTTGTCTATTGATTTTTTCACCTTTGTCTAAGAATTTCTTATATACAATTTGGACCTCTGAACAACTTGTTGTTTCGCATTGCTTTATTCCTTTCTCCTTATTTTCTAAGTTCTGATTGAATGTCTAAAACTAGACTTTATCTTTAACAAGTGTTGTTTTTTAAAGTGTGTAATATGTGACCAGGACCACTGATGTGGGTTTTACTTCAGCAATTATGTTTTTAGCTCTTTTGTGTTTCCCCTGATATAAAATCATTGCCTGTTTTCTCCAGGTTCATAGAGATTATATAATAAAAAAATCTAATTCTAAGCATAAATGAGAAATTAATATAAATCTGTTTCAGAAGGAAATGCTTTCGCTTATTGTTCAATGTTGCTCATTCCATTTGAAAAATCTACCAAGAGGCAGATAAAAGTGCCTTGAGGCTGGGAGAGGGGAGAGTGGCATGAAACTGTCCCGGCCCAGACCGAAGAGGGCTCCTACTACAGAGGAACGGTCAGAAAACTCTTTTCCTCAAAAGACCCACCAAAGATATAGGGCACATTTTGGTCACTACAGGGAGGAGGAGCACAATCACAGAGAAAGTGATCCTGAGACACGGAGACAGAGCTAGCCTAACACTGAGGTTGAACCAGGTCAAGGGAGACTCCCCCACAAAAACCCCACTGCCAACACTGACTAACAAGTAACAACAGTTAGCTGCTGAGGGAGGGGCAAGGGTGTGGAGAGAAATCACATCTGAAGTGTAGGCACCCAGGGAAGGTGGACAAGTGAGGGTGGAGCAGGAACATCTAGAATGACCAGTGGACATTCTAGCCCCTACCCTAAACGTAACTAATTTTTACCAAAAGAAAACTTGATGGAGAAAGGACTGTCTTTTTTAAACAAATGAAGCTAGAACAATAGAACAATTCGCTACCATATGCAAAAAAAAAAAAAAAAAGAAAAAAAAAAAAGAACCTCTTTTTGAAAGTCTGAGAGAAAATATTGGCAAAATATATTTAATAATAGAACTGTATATCCAGAATATGTGAAGAGCTCTCAAACTCAGTAAGAAAGCAAACAACCAATTAAAATGGGCAAAATATTTCAAGAAACCTTACAAAAGATATATGGATGGCAAATAAACCATCGATAAAGTGCTATGTATAATTAGTCATTAGGGATATAAAAATGGAAAACACAATGAAGTGAGTAGAGCTTGCATACAATGCTGGTAGAAATGAAAACTCTGCAGCTACTTTGGAAAACAGCCTGTGAGTTGATTTAAAAAGTTGAGCATGCATTTACCATAGTACCCAGAAATCCACTACTAGGGATATACTCTAGAGAAATTAAAACTTATGTTCACACAACAACATGTATTCATCATTGCCCAACTGTTAATAACTCAAATGCTCTTCCACTGGTGAATGGATAAACAAAACGTGATCCAGCCACACAATGGAATACTACTCAGCAATAGGAAGGAATAAATTACTGATAAAAGGAACAGCATGGATGAATCTCAAATGCATTATGCCAATCTCAGAAGGCTATATACAGTGTGATTCATTTTATATGACATTCTGGAAAAGGCAAAACAGATTTGTGCTTGCCAAGGGCTGGCGATGTGGGGAGGGGTTGATTCCAAACGGGCATGAGGGAATTAAAAAATTTTTTTCCTGATAATGGGAACATTCCATATCTTGATTTTAGTTGTGGTTTCATGAATCTACATATTTGTCAAAACCCATAGAATTGCATACTTAAAAGGACAAATTTTCTTTATATCTTAATAATTTAACTCAAAAGGTAAGCAAGAGTAGATCTTTACAAGAGTTAGATGAAGGAAAATAGTTCAGGTATGTCTAACACCAGCCATTCACTTGCTATTTTCATTCAAACAACTACTAAGTTTCTTTTTAAAATGTGGGATATTTTGTTATAAACTTCACTATGTTCCAAATAGCTTTACCTATATTAAGCATGTGTAAAGAAATCTGACACCTATTCTGAATATATTTTATATCCTTGGGCAAGGATGCTAGCTGCCTTTGGATAGTAATAACACCATTTTTTAAAGTATGTTATAAAATCATGTAGAATATTCATCCCCTGAATCCTGTTTTATTTTTCAAACACATTCAGTGAAAAGTGATGACAAAACAAAATGGGAATGTAAACCCAGTCATCTAAACAACTGTTTCTTTGGAATATCTCATTATTTTATTTCCTTTATCCTGAGGGAAATGATAGTTTATTTGGCTTACTATATTATGCATTATAGTGGAAGAAATAGTTTAGCTTGATGTATGAGATACAATTGATCATCTAAGATCAATGGCATGTATTTATGATTTTCTCTAAAAAACCAAACAACATTTTATAGTTCAAGAAGTCACACACACACACACAAAAAAAGAATTCATAACCCAGGAGATTAGAAGTAAGATATGTGATTTTAACTTGTTTCAACCTTTAATCTCTGCAACACTGGACATAACTAATCCTATCTAATGTCTTCATTTCTTCACTGTTAACTGAAGTTAGCATATTAAATAATGTCAGAAGTCATGGATAAGTTTTGGTGGATCATTGTATGGGTTCACCATATACTATAATCATTTTTTTGCAAAGTTTGATTAAGAACATTTATTTTCTTCTAGGAATTGAATTTAAATATAAAGTTACAAACTTTCTTCAATTAAAGGCAGCACAATTATTTTAAATTATACTCTAAATCAGACTCCAGAAATATAGTTTTCTCACAATATTCCAGAAACAAGTGCTAATATAATGGAGCCTCCTAAATCATGCTTTCTAGGTTTATAGAGTTTTTGTTTAATTCTTTTAATCCTGTGTTTTGTAAATGTAGCCCTCTAGAACTGCTTTCATGTTAAACAAGTGATTCTGACTAGTTTGACCCCATTCAATAGTCTGTAACTATTGTTCCAAGTTTAAAAGTAACACAAGGTGAGATACATATTGTGGTTTTCCACTGCAGAAATTTTAGTGTACATTCAAGTTTAAATTATGCATTTAAACAAAAAAATAGATGTTAGGGTTTGCTTCTTTTCTTACTGCACTTTAAATTTTTCTCTGAAGTTCAAATGATATGTTTTATATCCTATTGATACAAATTTTGTTTTAGCAGCTTATATGATTTCAATTTGGAACAATGAATCAAGGAAGTGTAAATAGTAAAAAGAAGCTTATTGTATTTGATTTGTGAAAGGCAGACAAACCAGGACATTTCTCCAAAGTGAATCTATGAATTTTAGATACAGATTCTATTAATTATTAAACTGATTATTGGATAATGCACTTTTTTAAAGGTGAGAGTAATCTGGAGAAGGCACAGAAAAACATCCAGGAGTAAAATTGAAGCTCTAAGCCCCATTTTTTTTTCCCTCTGCCTTCCTTCTTTTGAAAATTTGATCCCTAATTCATTTCTGTTAATATCTGAATGCAAAGTGACCATTGAATCTTCTCTCAAAATTTACCACTTCTTCATATAGACTTTTCAGGATTTAGATTTCACAGTATACATAAAGCCTCACCAGTAGTCGGTTAGGATATGATATGTTATACATCTACAGAATAGTGTGAAATTAAGTGTAAATTTGCCTTTCTTGGGAGTGTTTGCATTTTACATCTTATAACTTCTTTGGGAATGAAAATATTGGTCCATAATGAAAAATGTTGGACAAGAGTTCACAGGATGAGGAGGATAAAAAATCTCAGAGACTCTAAATTTATGCTGTGCAAGCTGTCTGTGCTCCTTTAATGCCAATCTTATTTATCTTCATTGGCACCTTTGTAGCTGGTTTCTCTGGTCAACATTTTGATAAATTTTTTAGTGATTTGATGGAGATCATGTAAGTTTTTATTTTATTTTGAATGGGAAGAGTCTTATTTTAAAACCCATTTGTGTGAATTACTATCTTGTTTCTTCCATGGAACAATGGTTTACACTAGCAGGGAAGACATTATAACAGCCCAGAATTATTTAAGAATGTAGTAGTAATTATGAAGCAGAAATTAAGGGTCTTTTCTTAAAATTCTCAATGTGCTTATACATTGAGAATCTGGATCTTAAGTCCAATTACTAAAATTTTAAACCTAACATTTTATCACCTAATGTTTTTATCACCAGATTTTCTTTAACAGTCTTCATTTTGCCATTTTAGCTATTGATTTTCCTGGGTTTGACATAGTAAGTATTCTGTGAGGTGGCAAATACACTTTTTTTTTAAAGCTAATTCTCAAGAATTGAAGTAGCTCCAAGTTCCTTTGTTTGTCATATTTATTAAAGTACCTGCCACAAAATGCACCAAACCAAGAACAGCAGCTTTCTGTAAAATGCTCATGAATTTGTATTGTTAATATAATTGTTGATCCACTTATGATTTGTGCAATACTGTGTGTGTGTGTAGAGATTGAATTGTCAATAAAAACAATGTGGCTTCTTTGCGATCTTAAAAAAAAAAAAAAAAAAAAAAAATTTTTATAACTTCTTAAAGCAACATCAGTCAGAATTCTATATAAATCATTTATCACCCTCACACACCCATTGCCTAACAAGACTCTCTCTGAGTTTTGTGAAACATCTTTCACTTGACAGGACATTTGCAGAAAAATATGTACATACCATAAATTTCAGCATAGACCAAGAAACAATCTGCCTTCATAACTTAGTGTGCAGGCTAAGAAGAAACAGAACTTCCAGTGAATTATCGTTCCCTGTAGCCATAATATGCCTTGTTTCACTGCCCATAAAACAATATGAAAAGTGGCACTGTGATGGATTCAGTAGTTATACCATATGCCAGGATATTTTCCTGTAAATATCTTACCCTAAATATCTAACAAAACATCATGGCTGATGCAAAGCTCATGGGTATACAAGTCTAGAATATTTCCTCTATACTTGAAAGGGCCCTGAAGGATAATAAGAGAATAATAGGTTGTTAGCATAATTTCAAAATTAAATGTTCAGGAAGTTAGATGGTGGCACATGGAGGGTCCAAGTGCCCGATTCACAGACACATAATCATATCCTATAAAGTAACTAGGCCCACAACTATTTTATAGGTATGAATGCTAACAAATCTTCTGTGCCAATAGTGCTAGAGTGTCTCAATTGCTTAATATTTTGGAGAAGATGCTATTCTGGAACAATTGTAATATTTTCTAAACTAATAAAATGCTTGAGCAAGAAATCTCATTTCTCACAGTGATAGTGGTAATGTGGAAAATAAGTTAAAATCAAAGCTATGTCTATACTATGGAGTGGACAAAAATAATTTACTAGTATTCAATATGATGGCTTAATAAGATAGAAAATCAATTTTCGATATACAATGCCACTATGCTTACTATAGAACGAGTGTAGTAGTCAGCTGCTGGACCATTTACCCTAAATAACCATTAGACATTTTAAACTTACAATGAAAACTTAAGGATTCTGTGATAGATTGAATTATATATCCCAATTTAGACATGTTTTCAATCTTAAACCATTTTGCTGTGGGGGTGAAGCCATTGCAAATGGGACTTTTTGAAGATATTATTTTTGTTAAGGTGTGGCCCAATTGAATTGGGGTGGTACTTAATCCAGATTACTGGAGGCCTTATAAAAAGGACCTGGAAGTCACAGAAATGAAAAGGAGAGGGCATTTCTATGTGTGATGGGAAATCAAGGCAACACCAAGATTGTGACAAGCCAGCCCCACAATTCTCCCAAACCCCAGATGAAGCAAGCCTACTAAATTATGAAAATGTGAGACAACATAATTCTCATTGTTTGAACCAAACCATTGTGTGGTATTTACCATAGAACCCTGGCAAACAAAGACAGATGTTTATGCTCATCAGCTCACAATTACAACTTTCCACACTATTTAATTGTGCCAAAATGGTGTGCATGAATTAGTCCATTGTGAAGAGGATATAAGGCATGAAAACTTGATTTAAATTTATACTCATAGTGATTGCATGATGTTGGAGAATTCTTTTAGGCCTCTGAGGTTTTCTCATCTGTATAATGGGAACATTATCAATATGTCCTTCTAAAACTATTGTGAGGATTAAGAAGATCATATAGTACATTGTTACTTTAAATACTAAAATATCAGCAATTATTTAAAAGATTTATTTGTCTCTTGGTAGGAAGCTTAGATAGTGCTACATGGTGCATTCTTAATACTTTGTAATATTTTTATTGGACAATTGAAAAGCACTTTTTGTCCACAAGCCAATCACAGAAACCAAAATGAGAAAGGAAAAGTTGCAGTAGGATGTCATAACTGTCAATCACTTTGGGATTAAAAAAGGCAGGCAAGTCACCTCATGCTTAAGAAAGCAGTGAAATTATCTTGTACATGAAGGTTGATAATAGATAAACTTCACATTAATTGTCTCTCTTTAGACAGTAGGAGATTTTCCATTGCTCAATGTTTTGAAAATTTTGAAGAAATCCCTTATGTTAGTCACCTCAGACTATAAATTAATATGTTTTGAGTAGAAAATAAAATGGCTTTGTTGGAAAAATGACTATGACTTATGTTTGTCCCATAGAGTACTGAATATTTGACTGATTACATTATGAAAATCAACTATCAGTTTGGGGATTGTCAAAAAAATGAATCTCTCTTCACCTCTGTCCAAGAAATTCCTTATTTTATCAGTCATTTGCAGATGATTTAAAGTGTTTCTTGAAATTATAGTATTATAGTTTGCATTTCTGTTATGCTTTCTATGCTGTAGTCATTTTTCCAGCAACAGCATATTATTTGTACCAAGGAAATTCTGGTATCTTTCAGTGTAAGAATTTTGCAAATTTACAAATAAGTCCACAATGTGGGGGGATTCCCCCTTGGTTTAATTCTTATATGATTATGATTTCTTCTTTATGGGTGTAAAGTCCCTTCACCTTAAAATTATCCTTTTATTGGGTTTCTTATGGACCTACTAAATAATCATCAAATCTTTATTTTTTTCTCTTTTTTTTACAATATGACTAATAACCTACAGTAAACACCATGTCTTAACCTAGCTGAACCTGAAGATAACACAGTAAGCGGGTCTGGGACTGAGAGTTGTCTTATGCAGCTGTGTATTTGCAAATTAAGATACTGAGGATAGTATGATTTGTCTCTTGGGTCTATTTTAATTCCAGGCACATGGGGCTTTTTTGTCTAGATATACAAATGGTTATTACAGTAACATGACTTCTAGATATTATGGAAGCCACCTACTTCTCTTCAAAATATTTATCTAAGTTCTTAGTTTATGGAGATTGATTGTAATGAGAACATTTAGGGTTATTAACAGCTGCAAACAATAAATCTGTTAAACCTAATAAATTACTTTACTGTAATGTAATAACTAATTATTATAATAAGTGAAATAAATTATGAGTAAATTCTTTACTGGTGCCCAAAAAACTAAGCCTCTAAAATGACTAAGATGAATGAGATTTATAGTATACATATTTGGTTAGGGAATAAATATATCATCACAGTTTATGTGCTTGTAGGTAATTAAAAGCAATGTTCATGTGGATTACATTTTATATTTTTGCATTTAGGTAGCCCAAATGGTTGATTGTAGAATTTTTAAAGATAAGTGCTTCATTCAACCTTCCTTCTTTCCTTCACTTTTCCTCTTACTTTTTTGGCATTAATGCTACTGAATCAGGAAGGAAAACATCTAATAATCTCAATTGCTTTGTTCCAAAACTCATTGTTTCTTACACCAAAAATTCTTACATTAAACTTCTTTTATTAAACTTGTTTTGATGAATTTTATTTAGGTTTTAGAATATAAAATCTTCAAGAATTTTGACCTGAATTTCATTGACACAGACTGTTTTATTTTGCTAAAAGTTGTCAATGCAATATACCAGAAATAGATTGGCTTTTATAATGGGAATTTACTATGTTAAAAGCTTACAGTTCTGAGGCTGTGAAAGTGTCCAAATCAAGGCATCACCAGGAGATGATGTTTCACCAAGTTGCAGCTGTGGGCAATCAGGCACATGGCAGGGCAGAACGCTAGTCTACTCATCTCTCCACTCTCCTACTGGCCTGGTCTCTTTCAGCCTCTTGGGGGTCTGTTTCCATGCCTCTGTGCTCTACTGATGCCAACCTCATGTTTCAGGGACCTTTCTCTCAGTCTCATGGGGTTTCTCTGTCTCTGCTGCTTTTTTTCTGAGTCTTAGGCTTTTATACCTCTGTTTATAAAGGACTTCAATAAAAAAGATTAAGACCCACCCTAGGTCATGCTCTATAAAATGATCTAATCAAAATTTCCCATCTAGAATATGTTTATATGCACAGGAATGGATTAGCTCTAATGACATGATCTTCTTGTGTCCACCCAGCTTCAAGCTGCCATACAGACTGTATTAGTCAGCCAAAGGGGTGCTAATGTGAAATACCAAAAATGGGTTGGTCTTTATAAAGGGTATTTATTTGGGGTAGACGTCCACAGATACCAGGCCATAAAGCGTAAGTTTCTTCTCACCAAAGTTCATTGCCATGTGTTGGAGCAAGACAGCTGCCGACGTGAATAATTCTGCTATGAAAACCCATGTACAAATTTTACGGGGACATGTTTTCATTTCTCTTTGTTAGCTATCTAGGAATGGAATTACTGGGTCAAATGACACCTCTGTGTTTAACCTTTTGCACAATTGCCATATTTTTCTTCAACGTGGCTACACCATTTTACATTCCCATCAGCAATTAATAAGAATTTCCAATTTCTCCACATCCTCCCCAACACATGTTATTATGTGTCTTTTTATTATAGTCATTCTAGTGAGTGTGAAGAGGTATATCATATTGATTTGCCTTTGCATTTCCCTGATAGCTAGTTATGTTGATCATCTTTTCAGTTGCTTATTGGCCCTTTTTATATGTTCATCAGAGAAATGTCTATTCAGATCCTTTGAACACTTTTAATTGGGCTATTTGTCTTTTTAAAATTAAGTCATAAGAGTTCTTTGCTTATTTTAGATCTAAGTCCCTTATGAGACATATGATATGCAGATATTTTCTCCCATTCTGTGGCTTGACATTTCACTTTCTTGATGATGTCCTTTGAAGCAAAAGTATTTAAAAAAAAATTTTTTTTTTTTTTGAGGCACTGGGGGCCAACAATTGAACCTGGAACCTCATATGTGGGTAGCTGGTGCTCAACCACTGAGCCACATCAGCTTCCCTGAGTTGGTTTTTTCATTTGTTTTGCTTGTTGCTTGTGTTTGTTTTTTCAGGAGGCACCAGGAATTGAACCCAGGAATTCCCATGTGGGAGGCAGGCGCTCAATGGCTTGAGCCATATCTGCTCCCAGTATTTTAACTTTGATGGAGTACAATTTATCTATTCTTTCTTTTATTGCTTGTGCTTTGGGTACCATATTATTCAAGAAACCATTGCCTAATCCAAGGTCATGGAAATCTACCCCTAAATTTTCTTCTAACAATTTTGTATGTGGACTTTTAATACATTTTGAGTTAATTTTCATATATGGCATGATGTAGGGAGTCCAACTTCATTCATTTGCATGTAGATTTACAGATTTTCCAGCATCACTTATTGAAAAGACTCTTCTTCCACCATTGAATTGTTTTGGAACCCTTGTTGAGAATAAAATGACAGTAAATGTATGGGTTTATTTCTGAACTCTTGATTCTATTTAATTGATATCTGTATCTCTCCTTATACCCTACCACATTGTCTGATTACTGTAGCTTAGTCATAAGTTTGAAATTGGGAAGCTTGAGTCCTCATATTTTGCTCTTCTTTTTCAAGATTGTTTTGGCTATTCAGGATTCCTTGAAGTCTACTGCTAACTTTAGTATCAGCTCCTTAATTTCTGCAAAGTGGCCAGCTGGGTGTTGGATAAGGATTGTGTAAAATCTATAGGTCAGTTTGGTGAGGATCCCCATATTAACAATATTAAGTTTTCTAATCAATGAACTCTGAATATCATTCCATTTGTACAGGTTTTCTTTAACTACTTTCATTTATGTTTTGTAGTTTTCATTGTATAAGAATTATACTCTTTTTGTTAAATATATTCCTAAGTATGTTATTCCTTTTGATACTATAGTAAATAGAATTATTTTCTTAATTTCATTTTTGGGTTGTTTTTTGCAATTTGTGTAAAAATCCAGTAGATTTGTATCCAGGATATTGAGCTTGTATCCTGAAACCCTGTTGAACTTATTTATATGCTCTATTATTTTTTGTGGATTCTTTAGGATTTTCTGCATACAAGATCATGTTGTCTATAAACAGAGATAGGTTTACTTGCTCCTTTCCAACTTGGGTAGCTTTTATTTCTTTTCCTGCCTCACTGCCCTTGATAGAACCTCCAGTACGTTTTTAATGGAAGTGGTGAGAGCCTAACACCCTCGTTTTGTTGTTGCTGTTGTTCTCCTTCTTCTTCTTCTTATGGGGAAAGTATTCATTCTTTGATGAATAAGTGTGGTATTAATTGTGGATTATTCATAATGGCCTTTATCAGGTTGAGGCTGTACTCTTCCTAGTTGTTGACTCTTTATGTCATGAAGGGATGTTAGTTTTTAGCCAAATGATTTTTCTACATCTACTGAGGTGGTCATGTAGTTTTTGTCCTTTATACTACTGCTATGGTGTATTTCATTAATTAATTTCTAGATGTTTAACCTACCTTGATTCCTTGGTAACAACTGTCTCTTAAAGGGTTTATAAGTAACTGCTGTTGATGGCAGTCCCTTGTTCTGGAATTCTCTGAACTGTGAGTTATTCACTGGAACTTTCCATAATCACCATAGTTAATTTTCTCCCATCACTGTCACTTTCCAGAACACAGGGTCTGTCAGATCTTGTGGCTCAAATGGCAGGGCTGATTATAGCATAGCCTAGACCTGCTACAGCACAATTTCCTGCACTTGTTCCCGCTTAAGGCTGGTAGAATACAACTACCATGTGGACTGGAGCAAAATCCAGCATTTGGAAATATGTTTGCTCCAGAACCCATTAAGAAACCTAATATTTATCTTGTATGTGTGTTTGTATTTGCGTGTGTGTGTTATTGAATGCAAGATGCAACAGGTTTTTGGTTTTGTTTTGTTTTTGCTTTTGTTTTTGTTTTCTTTGGAGAGGATGTCCCAGCAACTGCTATCTACTAGGACTCTATAAACTTTCCTGAAGTGGCCAGTCCTCTACCTTCATGAGATGTCATAAAAAGGCCTCCAGAATACCAGCCACTCTTGCTCTAATCATCAGGTCATCCCAACAATGGTGAAATAATGGATCAGTACATTATTTGATGAGACATCAAAGGAATCTATGTAGTTGGATTGTATTATGACAGAGGGAAGGAACGTTAACTCTAAGCAAAATTGTAAATGAATAGTGTTGTTCAGCCCAGGTGAACATGAACTGTTTCTGATACATTTATTGTAAAAATTACCTGGCACATTAAGGTAGGCCAATAACTGCTGATGCTCCCTTTCTTATAAATGTACAAATTAAAATTAATAAGCAAATATTAAGATCAATATTTTGATCTTAGTCAAATATTCCATAATTAAATGGACAGTAACAAATTTTGTCATTATTTTGCATAAGTGTCATCAGAAAAAGATTAATGAAAATTTTATTTAAAATTCAATTGACCTATGATTATATGGACAATATATAACAGAATTATATTCTGTGAGACTAAATAGTATTTAATATAATTAAATCTTTTGAAAACTTTAGTTTGCTAATACAAATGTGACTAAATGGATTGGTTACTTATGATATGAAATTGATTGATTTTATTTCTGTCACCATTCAAAGATAAACTTCATTCTTTATATATTAATATATTGGTACCTCCTTAAGAATAATGTGCTGAATTTAAAAAGTAGTAAAGGAAAGCAGATAGACATATTAACTAGGAAGACATTTCAGTGTATTCTTCCATCTAAGTTGTTTTTTTTCCAACATTATTGATTTTGGCCCAGAGATAAACCCAGTCACTGTGAGTGATAAACTATCACCAAATCCCATTGACTTTTTTCTCTTTTTGCTGTAGTTCTTGTCAGGTCAATTAATTATCCTTGGCTTATGCTTTGTTCCCTAAAGCATAAATCAAGATTTTAAAAAAAGTTGGATCCTCACAAGTTTGGTGGGATAAAGCCAAATATAGCTTTAAAAATAATATCTAAGCTATGTTTACTTGAAATGCCTTGCTCTGATTCATAGAATCTCAATATATTCGCTATTTCTTAATGTCCAGAAGTGGCTTATTATCATAAATTTTGAACAATTTAAGAATCACACAGGAAAGCATTGGTTTTGTTTCTTTTATCTACTTTAACTTCAACAGTCTTAGGACACTAATATAAATGATTTATCTAATTGAAATGAGTGATAATCAAATCATATAGTCACAATAGTAGTAATTATCACAAACTTTTATTAAATGCTTTTCTTTTGTCAGATAACCTATTAGGTACTACATATATATTTTTTTATCTTTTCATATCCATATCCATACACAATCTATTATATCTATATCCATAGCCATATCATATCCATTATATGTGTACATCTGTATCTATATCTATCATCTATATCCATACCCATGCTTTGTTTTATTGCACTTCACACATATTGTGTTTTTTACAAATTGAAGATTTGTAGCAGCCTTATGAAGAGCAAGTCTACCTGTGCCACTTTTCCCATAGCATATGCTCATTCCATGTCTCTGTGTCATATTTTAGTAATTCTTAGCAATATTTTAAATGTTTCATTATTGTTATATCTGTTATGGTGATCAGCGATTAGTGATCTTTGATGTTACTGTTGTAATTCTTTTGGGGCACCACAAACCACACCTATTTAAGATGGCAATCTTAATTGATAAATGTTGTGTGTATTCTGACTGCTTCACCGTCTAGCTGTTCCCTGACTCTCTTCCTCTACTTGGGCCTCTTTATTTTGTGAGATGATTGAAATTATGCCAATTAATAACCCTCCAATGGTCTCTAAGATTTCAAGTGAAAGGAAGAGTCATAAATCTCTCACTTTAAGTCAAAAGCTAGAAATGAATAAGCTTAGTGAGAAAGGCATATAGAAATCCTAGATGGGCCAAAAATGAGGCCTCTTGCTATAAAGCATTAGCCAAGTAGTGAATGCAAAGGAAAAGTTCTCATAGGAAATTAAAAGTGCTACTCCAGTGCACACACAAATGATAAGAAAGCACAACAGATTTATTGTTGATATGGAGAAAGCTTTCATGGTTTGTATAGAAGATCAAGAAGCCATATCATTCCCTTAAGCCAAAACCTAATCCAGGGCAAGGTCCTAACTCTCTTCAATTCCTTGAAGACTGAGAGAGGTAAGGAAGTTGCAGAAGAAAAGTCTGAAGCTAACAGAGGTTGGTCCATGAAGTTTGAGGAAAAAAGCCATCTCCATAACATAAAAGAGCACAGTAAATCAAGTGCTCATATACAAGCTATAGTAAATTATACAGAAGATCTGGCTAAGATCATTGATGAAGGAGGCTACACTAAATAACAGATTTTCAAATGTAGACCAAACAGCCTTCTTTTGGAAGAAGATGTCATCTAGGACTTTCATAGCTGGAGAAAAGAAATCAGGGTCTTGCTTCAAAGCTTCACAGGATAGGCTTTCTCCTGTTAAGGGCTAAGGTAGCTAGTGACTTGAAGTACAAGCCAATGTTCCTTAACCATTCCAAAAATCCTTGGGCCTTAAGAATTATGAAAATCTACTCTGTCTATGCTCTATAAATGGAATAACAAAGCCTGGATGATATCACACCTGTTTCTAACATAGTTTACTAAATATTTTAAGCCCAGTGATGGGACCTATTGCTCAGAAGAAAAGATCCCTTTCAAAATATCACTTCTCATTCACAATGCCCCTGGTCACCCAAGAGCTCTGATGGATCAAGTCCATGGATCAAGGAACCATTTTGACATTCATCTCTTATCATTTAAGAAATAAATTTTGTAAGGTGATAGCTGCCATAGAGCATGATTCCCCTGATAGATCTGGGCAAAGTAAATTGGAAACCTGGGAAGGAGTCATCATTCTAGATTCTATATAAGAACATTCCTTATTCATGGGAAGAAGTCAAAATATTAACACAAAAATTTGGAAGATATTGATTCCAACCCTTGTGGATGACTTTGAGGGGGGTCAAAACGTCAGTGGAAGTTGATACTTAGATGCAGTGGAAACAGCAAAAGAACTAGAATTAGAAGTTTGGCCTGAATATGTGACTGAATTGCTGCAGTCTCATGGTAATAACTAATGGGTGAGAAATTGTTTTTTATGGAGGAGCAAAGAATCGGTTTCTTGAGATGGAAACTACTCCTGGTGAAGATGCTATGAACTTTGCTGAAATGACAACAAAGCATGTAGAATATTGTATCTATTGTATTGAGAAAGTAGTGCCAAGGTTTGAGAGGACTGACTCCAATTTTGAAAAAAAGTTCAACTGTGAGTAAAATGCTATCAAACAGCACTGCAGGCTACAGAGAAATCTTTCATGAAAGGAAGAGTCAACTGATGATGTAAATGTCATAGTTGTCTTATTTTAAGACATCAGCACAGCCACACCAACTTTCAGTCACCTTCACGCTGATCTGTCAGCAGCCCTCAGCATCAAGGTAAGACCCTCCACCAATAAAAAGATTACAACTCACTGAAGGCACAGATGATGGAGCATATTTTAACAAAAAAGTATTTTTAATTAAGGTATTTACATTGTGTTTTTAGAATAATGTTATTGCACACTGTATTAGTTTGCCAAAAGGGTGTTAACTCAAAGTACTAGAAACCTGTTGACATTATAATGGAGACTTATTTGGGATAAAAGCTGACAGTTTCAAGGCCATGAAAAGTCCAACTCAAGGCACCCTAAGGGGTCTTTCTCAACAAAGTCAGCTGCGACATCTTGAAGCAAGATATTAGGTGATCTCTGCCTGGTCTCTCCTTCCCCTCTGGACTTACTTTCTGTGGCTCAGCTGCTCTGCTTTCTTCCTGATTTCAGCTGCAAGCTGGCATGGGGCTTGTCTCTTAGGGCTTCCTATATCATTCACTGCTCTTCGGCTTTCTTCCCAATTTCAGCTGCAAGCTATCAGGCAAAGAGCTTATCTCTCCCCGGGGCCTCAGCTATTTGAGTCTTCCTTCTGTCACATGACAGGATAAAAAATGACAGTGCAGTTTTTCTTGTGTTTGTCTGAGTGAGTGTCAGTTTATATCAGACCCAACAAGGGAAGAGGGATTCAATCTTAACAGGTAATCTAATCAAAAGCCCCTCAGCTGAATTTAATGCAATCAAAAGCTATCATACCCAGAGGGATAGATTAGTTTACAAACATAATCCTTCTCTTTTTGGATTCATAAAATGATCTCAAACTGACACACACACTTAAAAGACTATAGTATAGTGTAAACATAATCTTTTTATGCACTGAGTAAACAACAAAAAAAATTTCTGACTTGCTTTATGGTGATATTTGCTTTATTTTGTTGGACTAGAACCAAACCCACAATAACTCCAAGGTACACCTGTGTCTGTC
>JAKSZT010054524.1:1558909-1608288 GCA_026826555.1 Tolypeutes matacus | reverse complement strand
ATCTATCTATCTATCTATCTATCTATCTATCTATCTATCTATCTATCCTTCTAAAGTGATTAAATATAAATCTGGGAAGTAGACACAATTATTATCTCTATTGCATTAGGGTAAAACTGAGGCATAATGAAGCTAAATAACTTGCCCAAATTTACAAATCTAGTAGGTTTTGTGGCAAGAATCTGAGATTAGATTGTCATATTTAGTACCTGTAGGCTTTTGACTACTAGGTTTTATATACTGCCTCTTTAATGGAACGGCAGAGCGGTGTAAAATGTTTATTAAATGTTCTATTTATAATTTAAAATTATGGATATTTAGGTTTAGCTCTATCAGACAAGTGTTACATTTAAAACACACAAAGATAACAATGGACACTAAAAAATAAGATAAAATATTTAACCCAAAACAAATAATGTACAATTTTGAAGCATGCAAATTGATAATTCCAAGAAATAGGTACTACAGTGACTTGAAATTCATTAGAACTTAACATCATAAAAGGCTATAATTATGCCTCTCTCTTACCCATTAATTGCCTCCCCCACTACACTAGTCCATAAATATGTTTCAATAAACATACTAAAATATTTTCTGAGTATAAACATTATATTTCTTATTATATAAGTTTTAGCTAACAAAAGTAACTCATGGAGGGAGAGGATAATGCATAAATAACATCTTTAAGCTTAAAATTATATTGAATAGGATGTTTTAACTTTCATGCAAACATATTTCTCCCCTCTTTATAATTTCTATTAATAGGATCAAAATTTTCCAAATCACTGCCTACACTGTACTAAAAAGTTTATCAAATACCATTTTTCCTAATTATCTTTCAATGAGGGTTTCTGACAACCTGTGTAACACAGGCCTTTGTTAACTGCTAAGCAAAAGCAAAAGAACTTTGCACAGTCATAGTATAAACATTTATTGTAAGTCTATATGATATTTTAATATTTTTAATTTTTTTGTAAATAGATCCTGAAATTGCAAATCTTAGTTTTGGGACAACAGGCAAAGAAGAGCGAACATATATACAATTGGAGAGCACCCCAAAATTAAAACCAAAGGACAAAAAAAACAGAAAAAAAATATATAAATATTATTACCAAACTTGAAAAAACATATTGAAATGCCATAAAGTGACTCTGAATTCAGAAGTAACTTAATAGAATTTCTCTGACATTTGAGCCCATTGCTTTCCCTCAGGACTCTATTTTCATCTCTAGTTATTTCCATTCTCTCCTTAGGTAATCTTATCTAGTCCATTGCCATTAAATAATATCTGTAAAACAATTATATATAAAAATATGAATTCTCTATTGAGTTCCTGGTTCTTTTCTATGACATTCTACACTGGATTGCTCTCCTTTTGTTGTGTAATAAGCACCTCAAACATAAAATGAACAATACAAAAATCTTGACTGCCTCTCACAAACATGACCTTCCTCCATAGCACCCATATTGGGAGATAGCACAGTTCTTCATCATATCATTCACATCAAACTCCTTAGATTTCTCAATTTCCTTTTGTTTCACATCCAGTCTTTTAGTAAATCCTGTCAGCTTTACTTTTAGAATCTCATCAGCCCATTTTTCTTCATCTCACTGTTTTTTTCTTTCAATTTCAAATTTCTTTTTGAACTTTTAAAATAGCCTTATAATCCATCTTCTACAGTCTGTTTTGTCTATAAGCCATTTTTTATACCCAAAGGTAAAAATGATCTTTCTAAACAAGTCAAATCTTGCCACTTCTTTGCTTAAAGCCTTACATTCCTTCCCATTACACTTCAAATCAAACTCCATTTCTTTATATTAATGTTCAAGGCCATATAGGATCTGGTTTCCACTTCTCCTAAACTCAGCTCTTCCTTCTCCATCATGCTTTCTACACTGTATCCACAGTGGCCTCTTTTCTTGCCAAGAAAATGCCAAGCTTGTTTCTGCTTTAGGGTCCTGGTTCGTGTTATTATTTTCTGACTGTGCTAATCTTCCATGACTTCTTGCATGACTGTTTATATTATTTCAGATGTCCTACTGAATTCCAATTTCTTTGAAAGGCTTTCTCTGAATATATAATTTTTAAATATCTTATTCATTATTATTAAATTACTCTGCCTATAGCCTTTCCTGAACTAGTCCCTTTCTAAAGTTATCTTTCATTTCCTTGTTTTCTTTTTTATTGGCTCTCTTCTCACCTCTACAAAATAAGTTCTGTGAGAGTAAGGACCTTGCATAACCATATTTACAGCTATACCCTTAACATTACAAACACTGATACACAACTGTTTGCTTAGTAAACATTGGTAAAATTTGGGGAAAATAGTCATTTAGAAATAGGCCATATTTTACTTTATCATCATTTGAGTAAAATATAGTCCATTATCCACTCTTTCCTTTTCTTTCATCATGAGTCTTGTGGGCATGATGTCTTATGAAGACTGACTTTTAGAATGACAAATCTTAGGCAAGAATACCAAGGGCTATGGAAATATTATGAGTTGGTATGATAAACAGCATAAATAATAAATTATAGACTCTTTTCTCACACTGACTAGTTCTTTAAATATTGAATAGCTCACAGAATGTTTTCATTTTAAGTTAAAGAACATGTTTAATCTTGATAAAAACAAAATGTATTACATTTTGATTTCTATACATCAAGTTACCCTAATGTAGTGAGTTATTCAATACCTATTTATTAACTCACAGAAGTACGTGTGATGGCTTTCTGCTTTTGGTTTCATGATGTCAAAATAAAAGGGTCAGCCAAGTAATATTCTAACCTAGAGCCTGGAATCTTCTTGTAACATGGTGTGGCAGAATTTTTCCTTATGATTGTGGGATTGAGGTTCTTGTTTCTTTGCTGGCTATTACCTAAGAACAGTTATTAGCTCCAGTGTGCCACTCATATCTCTTCTCCTGTGGCCTCATACCTCTCAAAGCTAAAAATAGAGAATCTTCCTCATGTCAAATTCCTCTCATACTTCTAATATCTTTTAAGGATGCACCTGTTAAGGTCAACCACACCAATGATAATCTCTATCTCTCTCTTAGAATCAACTGTGCCATCTAAACAAAATCTAATCACAGGAGTAACTATCTATCATATCCACAGTTCAGGCCCACCCTCAAGTGGAGGAGATTATATAGGATATATACCAAGAGTCACAAATCTTGAGGACCAAGTTAGAATTTTGACTGTCATAAAATTCATTTCTTTGATATTTAATCAATATATGAATCTCCAAATAATAATTTGTTATTAATTTTAGTGACTTCAAAAAAAATTAATAGACTTTCTGTACAATAGGCAATAGAATGTTAAAGCATTAAATAGGAAATCTTGTTTTAAAAGATATGTAATTCATACTGAGATTTTTAAAATCTTAGATTGGGCAAATTGTTTATAACTTTTACTATTCTCAGACACTTGTAAAAGATCCTTAAATAAATCCAATTTGCAGTTAAGGGTATTTGTATGTACATTTAATTTCATCATTGAGTGACTGCCTATGGTAATTTAATTAACATCCAAGAGATAACCAGTGTGCTTAATAATTAACTGAAATTTAGATGAGATTTAATTCCATAATTAGATTCTAATTTATACATTAAATCTGGGATTTTGAAATGTTACCTGTTTATTAAGCATGAAAGTAGGACAAATACTTTTGAACCAATCTGTCATGTGAAGAACACATATTATATTTTGCTTTATAAAGGCATACCTGTCTGTTGAATTTAAAGAGAACCTGCTAAACCTGCAACCCATTGCAATTAAGGACGGTGGGCTAGAAACAACAGTCTTATCAGGGAAGGATAGCATTATGCCCTGACTTATTAGCTGTATGGACCTGAGTAAGTTTTTCTCCAACATTATCTATTAAATTTTCTTTTTCAATATCTTCTAGAATACTATTGTACCTACCAAGGTACACTCTTCCCATCCCTCTCAAATCCTTGACTTAAATGTTCTACCTTCAGACCATTATGGCTAAACTCTATGCTTTTTTATATTCTTTACCACAACAAATTCAGGCTATGATCACTCCTCATCTCCTACACCAATAAGCACGTGACTCTGGATATTGCCCATTCTAAGCTGATTTCTGATTCCCTTCCTAACTCCTGAAACCCTACACTCGGTTCTGAAATTCAAGAATTGCTATAAGCAAAATTCTTCTTTTCTTCAAATTCTCACTAAATGTTCCATTTCTCTTCTTCCTCTAACTTAAAATTGTCTTCCTGAGGACACTGCTTTCTCCATTGACTTTTCAAGTAGTGGCTGTTTCTTTTCTCACACCTGTAACCCTAGGCTTTCAGGTGTTGTAGGTCTTCCTCCTTGTAGTTTCCAGGCTTTTCTCCACGTCTTTCACTAAAACTCCCCAGATTTGAATCACATTTCAGATCTATTTTAATCTTCCTAGATATAATTTACTACTGACCTCTCAATCACTCTTTTCCCTTGAACACTTTATGTTCCACGATATTATCTCCATTTCAAGTATGACTCTTAATACTTGAGGTTTATATTTTAGTGTTTAATAACTTTTACTAATATTTCCCAGACAATTTAAAAAATGATTGAAATAGAGACTATCCTTCTCTAAAAAGTATGCTTTAGTAAATAAAGTAGTAAATAGATAAATATATATTTTTAATACCAACACCCTTTGATCTTTATAAGAAAAATCATTCCATTCATAGTTAGTACAATAAAAGTATATTTTATTTTATACTTCTCAGCTCAAATCCATCCTTTGATATTCTTTGTGATGCTAGAACTGGGACTTTGCAAATTAAATTTCTGTATTATCAGCTGGTGCCCTATTAAGCTCTGCCTAATAAGACTCTAGAGGGAGAATGCAAAATTAAGAGGCAAAAGAGAATTGCTCTTCATTTGCTTCCAGCGGGTTTCCTGTTTGCTTAGGGTTGCTAGTGTCACCCTGGCAACACTTACCCTGGCAACAATAGTTTCTTCTGCTGCAGCATCTGAATCCAGTTTACACTTTTTTCAACACTTGAAAAACCAGCCTCATGAGCCTCCATCATTGATGTCTGCAACAGCTCAGCAATATCTGACTTTGGAGGTTTGGTTTCTGTCCTGTACAACCCTTCTCTAATTTCTAAAGTTTACTAATCCCAATCCTTCTGTTTTTTCCCTTACCCATAAGGACAGTGGCTGCATTCTGTAATTATCTCCATGATACCTTGGAGCCACTCAAATGCTAACAAGGTAAATGTTAGCTGTTGTTATTGTCATTATTAATATTCACCCTTTCAGTTTCCTAGTTTAAAACTTTATACATAGTTAACCATTCTTTTTATTAAATTATTTTTGTTTCTTAACTCACTCAGCTGAGGCATCAACTCTGCCTAGAATTGTTGAGGTCTTTCTTCAGCTTAAGAAGTTTTTCTTCCATTATTTGCTTTATTACTGTATTAGTCAGCCAAAGGGGTGCTAATGTGAAATACCAAAAATGGGTTGGTCTTTATAAAGGGTTTTTATTTGGGGTAGAAGTCCACATATACCAGGCCATAAAGCGTTAAGTTTCTTCCCTCACCAAAGTCCATTGCCAAGTGTTAGAGCAAGACAGCTGCTGGCCTTTGCCAGGGTTCAGGCTTCTGGGGTTCCTCTCTTCCCAGGGTTACGTTTCTCTCCGGGCTTAGCTCCTGTTTCCTCCACAAGGTCAGCTGTAGACGATCAGGGAACGGCTTGCTTCTTTTCTCCTGGGTCCTTCTTTCCAACATCAAAACAGCTTCTCAAAAGACTGCTACTCAAAACTGTTCTTGCCATGCCTTTTATATTTGATTCCCCACCCATCAAGGGGTGGGGCTCAACTAAGCGTGGCCCAGTCAATGTCCTAATCATACTTAAACATGCCCAGATTAACAGATCAGTTTTCAAGCATGATCCAATTATATTTTTGGAATTCATAATTACATTAAATTGACCAACGGCTATACAATTACTTTCTCTTCTTTTTTTACCAATGCGATGTATTACTTCTGTGCTAACTGTCCTGAATATATCCTTCAAGTCTTTCTTTTCCTTTTTATTCTTTTTTGTAGGGCTTCTATCTCTGAATTTCTCTACATTATTAAATAGTTCTTATGTAACATATTTCAAGCCATTAATTCACATATCCAAAGATGACGTAAAATATTGGGCAATAATGTATTCATTTACATGAATACTCTTTTTTGTGTTATATTTCAAGTCCTTAAATGATTTTCATTGTTGGTGGTGGTTTCAAATTGCCATTTCTTTTTTTTTTTTTTTGCTGAAACACTTTTAAGAATTTATGCTAAAGAATCAAATGTGAAAAAGCATAGATGGAAAGGTTATCATTGCAGTTTTATTTACAAATAGCTAAACACAAGGCACAGAAAAAATGCCCAACTTTGGTGGAGCAACAAATGATAGAATGATCTATTACAGTGTTTCAGAGTATGAACTCATGAGCCAGTTACTAGTAGAATGACTTTGAACAGATCACTTTATTTCTTTGATTCTGTTCCTTTACTCATACAATGAAGAAAATAATAAATGATCCCTTCCTATAGGGTAATTGTAAAGATTTCCTGAGTTAATGCAAATAAAACATTTTGAAAAGTGTCTGGTATATGGTAAATGCTAACAAGGTAAATGTTAGCTGTTGTTATTGTCATTATTAATATACAGCCATTAACATTATATTTTGTTATACAAATGTAATGAATGTATTCATGGTATATTTTTAAGAAATATCAGGCAAGTTAGAAATAATAAGTAGAATTTCATTCAGTTTTGTTGAATGTACATATTTGTATGGAATATATAAACTAAATAACTAATAGAGCACTTATAAAAATTACATAGTTTATACACTAAATTACTTACACCATTTTCTCTAGGTAGAACAATTGTGAGTGATTTCTTTTCTTCTTTGATATATTCTGAAATTTTTCTTATTTCATGATTTAAAGATGTGCTATCTATGCAATTATAAAAACTATATAAATAAAATTAGTTTTGAAGTTAAAGCCTTAATATTTTAATAATTGTTCTTATCCTTATTCATTTTCTAACAAAGATGGAATAATTTGAAATCCTGCTTTGTATTTTTCTCTTAATATTAAATATTTTTTATGGAAGACCCGTTAGTCTTTGCAAAAATAAAAATTATTTAATTAGATGATGATATCATTTTGGGTAGAAATATATAACTATGAAGATTTTAGAAAAGTTGAGGAGACCCAATGAATAATAACATACTTCTTTGTCTGAGTTCTGACCAAATTGAAAAATGAGAGAAAGTTATGACAGGTAGAGAGAAAAATATCACGTTTTAAATTCTAAAAATATGGGGATGTAGCTTATTGTGACAGCCAAATAGGTTTGATAACAGAGACTCAAAACACAACCAATCTACATATTCAATCCACATATTCCGTCACAAGCAGTAGTTGGACCAGAAGATACAGCATGGGAGAGCAAAGGAAAACTCATGTTCCCACATGCAGGCCAACACTACAGGATTAAAAAAAGGCCAAGAATGTTACACTAAATAAGTTTGTTCCATATGAAGAAAAACATTTGAAAGGGAAACAAAGATCTCTACCCTTTAAAATGGTCTTAAAAATGAAAGGCACAATTATGTTTTCACATTTTCAGAAAGGATAATTCTAGATAGTAAAATACAAGTTAAATATTCTAAATGGCTATGCAACTTATTTTAAATGGAGCCTATGTGTTCCAAAGCATATGCTTAGGGAGGCATAGATTGATGGAAATCTTGCTTAATAGATACATGGAGAGAGAAGCTATTTTAGAGGGCCCTGAGTTCTTTAGCCTAATCCAGTGTTAAAATTAGAGGACCATAATAATAAGTGAGTTTTCAGCTTCTGCTTAGAAATGTGTAGGTACAAGAAACTTATTTTTCAAAAAACAGTGCTTCTCATATTGGTCAGCATAAATTCTTATAAACCCAGTCCCTGAAATACATTAACATTTTTTCACTCTGAAAAACCTAGTTTTTCTTCTTGGGTTGTAAATGAATAAAACTAATTTCTCACCACTTGATAGAGTTTGAAATATTTAAAGACAGATAAAATTCCTTCTTTGCCAAAATGTTTTAATTCAAGTTTAAATAATTGGAAATATCTTAATACACTGTATTAGTTATCTATTGTTGTATAACAAATTATCCCCAAAATTAGTGGGTGAAAACAGTACATTTTTATTATCTCATAGTTTTTTGTGAGTCAGGAACCAGGCATGGTTAAACTGGAGTGCTTGACAGACTGTAATCCAGATGTTAACTCAGGGCTTGTGGTCTCATCTGAAGGCTAGAATAAGAAAAGATCTGCTTGAAAATCATTTACATGGATGGTGGCAACATTTAGTTCTTTGCAGGCTTTTGAACTTCAAGTTTCCTACCTAGCTATTGGCTTGAGCTTGCTCTCAGTTCCTTGCCATGTGAGCTTCTCCACATGGTAGCTTGCTTCATCAAAGCATGCAACTGAGAAAGCAATAGAGCCTGCTAGCCTATAAATGGCATATATTTTAATCTTATCACAGAAATATCATCTCTCATATTTGCCATATTCTATTGGTTAGAATCAAGCCACTCAGCGGTAGTGAATTACAAAAGGCATGAATACCAGGAGGTGGAGATCACTAAAGGCTGTCTACCACAAAACATTTATATTAAATTATTTTCAAGGCACCTGTTATCATATCATGGAGAACCTCTTCTAAATCATCTGCCTTAATTATTTAATCAACCAACTTATTTTCTAAAATATATTTAATGAAGTTTTTGGGTGTACATAAGCATCAATAGAAGAAAGCAAATGAATGGAAAATAGGACCAAAAGCAAATAAAAATAAAACAGAAATAAAATTTATACACAGAATATATAAGAGCTTGGACTCTGAAATGTGCCACATATTGGAATCACAAATGTTAAAGCAAACAAAATAAAATAAAAAGGCCAACTATTAGTTATGTGTCTCAAGGCATTTTAAAGATTAAAACAAAATAGTTCTTCAGGAGAAGCAAAATAATTCCTTAGACTAAGACAAAAAGAAAATCTTCATCTATTAAAATTTAAGAAGTCATTACTTAATAAAAATAGTAAAAATGTATGAATATAAAACAATTAACCAAATTCCCAGACATTTTCTATGGAAAAATAAAATGAGGGTATACATTCAGGTAAGAATTCTTTTGAGGCACACACTAGCAAAATGCCTATCTAAGTCAGTAAAATCCTCAGCAATGTATCCCTGCATATTCTGCTTCTGGTGACTTCCAACCAAAATAACCTTACTTCTAGGTTTATGCCTTAGTAACAAATAAAAGTTAGAGGGCTGCCAACATTTCTTCATCTAAGCTATATTTAATATTAAAGGGGTTTCCTTCAAAAAGGATAATCTTAGTTTTTTATATATTTGATGTTCAGTCAACTTAAAAGATAAAAATAAGCAAGAATTAAATAATATCCCTGTCTCAACTTGGTGAACACTATTATCTATTTTGCCTGTCCCCATTGTCCCTCACTACTTCAGGTCCTAGGTATTTTAAATACACATAAATATCTGAGGATCTGTTAAAGTAATGCCATTCTAAAAGCTAATTTCTATTTTCAGATTTAAGGACAAGGAGAATAGCAAATATTTCAATTAATATTAAAGTAAATATTAAGCTATCATTTTATTTCCTGAGGAGACATACCCAGCTCCACTAGGATAAAGTTTCTTAGGAGCCACTCCAATTAATATGGTTATATTTCTCAGTGCAGATAAATAAAGAGGCATGCTGTTTTATTAATATATCCTTTGAATTTGGTTCCCTTGATTTATACCATTTTAAAAATGCCTCTTATATTCTAAGAGTGAGAAAAAGCTCTGTGATATCGTCTTAAAGTTGAACCAGAACATAGATGGGAGGTGATTCAAAGTCCCTATATTTCAAAAATTCTTCTTTGCACAGACTCCCTTTAAATTACTTTTTGCATCTATCACTTCATTTTCATTACTGTTACCATCATTTCAGTTTAAACTGTTTTATGTCTGCTCATACACTGTTTAAACACCTGTGATATCCCTACATCCTTAGCACCATTTTTGCACCTTTATTGCATTAATTCTATAGCCAGGTTAATTTCCTTTCTCCTCTCTGCTTAGAGGAATATCCCAGGATTCTGTTTAAGTACAGACTTATCTGTGAAATCTTTCTTTATTATCCTTATCCATGACACTCTCCCTCCTCTGAATTCATTGTCAGCATGAACACTGCTTTCAAGTAGTTTAAGATCCCGTGGTGATTCAATGAAAACAAACTTCAAAAAATGACTAATGGCATGAGCAAGGGCCAAATGAGTTATAGAAGCTATAAGTGCATGTCTGAGGAAAGAGAGATCACCAAGACCTAGGATAAGATTTGTATTTATTGAAAAATAGCAACAGGGTCCAAAAGAGAAATGCTCCATATTTTAAAGATAAGATCAGAAAATAATAGCTTCTGGAATGAATATAAATGTGAAAGAAAATGTACATAGAAAATATACATAAATAAATATATATAAATAAACCTTATATAATAAAGCTTATGAAACTAAAACATTTCCCACAAATCACCATTTTTCCTAAGGATTATCCCAAATTATCTTCAAAGAGATATCACTCTATTAACTAAATAAAATTAAAATTTAAGTCATAATAAATTCCAACAGGGTCTTAGCAGAAGACTTTGTTGCTTAAAAGAAATATTGCAAACAGTAAGATAGCGAGAATTTATCTGGGATTTCCTAACATCAATCAAAAGAGAAACAATATAATTCTGTATGATTTGCTTCAGATATTTGGATAGAAAATTCTCTAAAAGGGAAAAGAGCAATTAAACTCATTACTACAGCATGATAGAAATATTTCTTAAAGAACATCAAACTCCCTTTGCTCCAATTCAATGCTCCCCAGGTATTAATCTGATTTATCATTTTTTTTCCTGTATTAATATATGCAACCCCACCAGGACAGCTTCTTATCCACTCCAGTTAATAGGACCATACTGCTCATTGCAGATTAATAAGTAAGCATTCTACTTCATTAATCAGTCTCCTGTGAAATTGGTTCCCTTGATTTGATCCTCATTTTGACAATACTTCTGGCAAGTTAATAAAGTAAAAAAATTACAAGAATTTATACTCTCACAGCATTTCTAAAATTTATCAATTAACTATAACAATTCTTCTTTTAAATGAGTTATTTGAGGTAATTTAGATCCAAAATTTCTATATTGTTGAGGATCAGTCAGATTAAATTTAATGTTTTATAATATGTAACATTAATATATAATGTATAATAAAATAATAATGGCTTTAGTATTAACTTCTTGGTCATTAGGCTAAACTGAAAACTATTAGTAATGGACACATAATATGAAATTCTTTAAGTTTGGAAAGATATTTTCTGATTTTTGTTAATTATAATGTTGTATTGGCCTTGGTACTCTATAATTGATTATTTGATGGTTATATGTATCAGTGTTAGACATTAACTGAGTAAAGAACAAGAGAAGGATTTTCAAAGGCCAGGTTTTTAAAATTACCATTAAGAGGAACTAATTTATTTTAATTAAAGAGTTGCTCCTAGGAAATGAAATATGTAAAAACAAACAAACAAACAAAAAAAAAACAACCCTCAATTTCCACTGTGGTCTGTGTTTCACCAATATCTTCTAAACAAAGAACAAACTTAACCACTGTTAGTTGTTAAGTTCTCAGAATAAATTTCACCTAAATTAAATTTTCCAAGTTTCCAGGAAGATCGAGGATTAGAGAAGCACATGACTCACTTCTTTTCCAGAAAAATAGCTAGAGGACAGGGAGAAACTGTCCAGAAAACTATTCTAGGTCTTAGAACACCAGGGAAAGGCTGAGCAACACCCAGAAGAGGCGGGGGGTGGAGGTGGATGAAAAGAAGATTCAGCAGAGAAAATCCATGAGTAAACCTGCAGTCACAGCTGCTGGCAACCATCCCCCCATTGTCAGGATGGACAGCAGTGGGTCCTCTGGCCTGGCCAGTGGCTGTACACGGGTTGCACAGGCCCACTTCCCCAGGAAAGAGGAGAGAGAGGGACACACCATACAGCTGATCTGGCTTTTGGCCAGTGAACTTGGTCAATGGTATCCCAAAGATCACACGCTTCCAGGCTGGGCAGGGTCATGATATAGTTTTCCCTGGCACCTGGAAAGGGAGTAAATAGAACTTGCCTTCTCAAACACCCTCTCAACTGACCTGGATTGGTTGCCAAGTGAAAACAATTCTTCCCTGGGTAAAGTGAGGGTACAGCCAGCTGAAGGCTAATGAGCAAATTTGATTTGAGAAGCTTGGCTTTGAATTACCTGCCCTGAGAGGAATTTTCCAGAACCCTAGGCCATCTGCCTAGGCATATTCCCTTCTGGGTCTGAGTGGAACCATCTGCCGAAGTGCTCCATCTGCTGGCAGACCAGGAAAGTGCATGGAAAAAGTAAAAAAATAAATAAAAGAAGCTGTTTGGTACCTCTACTGTCCCCATCTCCAAGGCCCCTAGAAACTGGTCTGCACCCCACTACTGGGTCCATGGTCCTAGTTTGAGCACTTAAACAAGCCTAAATACCTAGATCAAGTTGAACCAAGAATCAAAGAGCATCAGCAATGTGTAATGCTAAATCCCTAGGCAAGAGAGAGTACTTGTCCATCAGAGTAAACTCACCATCATAATCAGATGACTAGACATCAACAAAAAAATTACAAGCCATACTAAGGAAAAGGAAGATATGACTCAAGCTAAGGAACAAAGCAAAGTTCCAGATAAGACACAGAATTTGAAAAAATTAATCAATGATGTTCACACAAATCTCCTAAATCAAATCAAGGAGTTGAAAGACAACATGGATAAAGAGATAAAAGACATTATGAAAACATTGGGTGAAGACAAAGAAGTATTTGAAATCTTGAATGGAAAAATAACAGAACTTATGGAAAGGAAGACACAGTAGGGAAGATTAAAAATATGCTAGAGACAATGTGAATATTCTCGCTGCCCTGATTTTGTGATAAGGTAGGGTAGGCTAAACATTTGCTATATTAGAAACCATGCATGTGTCTCCAGACCTAGTTTTTCTCTCTAGGTCTGGTTTTTAGAATGCCGGTGATAAACCAAGCTTGATTTATTATATGGCCATCCTGTATGGGAAATGACTGTAACTCTAGGTATCTTTGGTCAACCTTAAGAGATATAGCAGGGGAGTGGATGTGGCTCAAATGATTGGGCATCCCTCTCCCATATGGAGGGATCTGGGTTCAATCCCTGTGACTTCCCAGTAAAAATAATTAAAAAAAATAAAAATACAGAGGGTGCACCGGCCACCAGGCCTCAAGCATGGGTGCACTGTCAGGCCCCACTGAGCCATGCAACAAGATGATGATGTAACTGGAGAGTGACACAAGGGAGAGCCAAGATGAGATGTGCCAAAAAAACAAGAACTAAGGTGGTGTAGGTGGTAAGATGCCTCTCTCCCACATCAGAGATCCTGAGGATTGAATCCTGGTGAAGAAAGGAGGAGAAAGATGAGAAGAGAGGGCAGGAAATAGACACAGAAAATTGCCCAGCAAATGGACATAAAAACAGCAAAAATAGGAGGGGGGGAGGGGCTAAAATGGATAAAAGTAAATAAATAAATCTTTAAAAAATGTATGCTAGAGGCATACAAAAGCAGATTTGAAATCAGAGAAAAAAATAAGCAAAGTAGAAGACAAAACTGCTGAAATTAAAAAAGGGAGAATAATAGAGTGAGACAAAAATGGGAAAAATTGAACAGGGGCTCAGGGAGTTGAATAATAGTATGGAGTATAATAATATATATGTCATGGGTGTTCCAGAAGGAGAAGAGAAGGGAAAATGGGCAGAAATTGTATTTGAGGAGGTAATGGTTGATAATTTCCCAAATGTCTCATGGAAGACATTCCAAAAGCACAGCAGACTGCAATCAGAATAAATCCAAATAGAACCACTCCAAGACACATAATATTTGGGATGTTAAATGCCAAAGATAAAGAGAAAATTCTAAAAGCAGCAAAAGGGAAGGGAAACATTATGTACTAGGAATCCTCAGTAAGATTTTGTGCAGATTTCTCATCAGAAATAATGGAGTGAGAAGACAGTGGTATGACATAATAAAGACATGGAAAGAGAAAAAACTGCCAAACAAGAATTCTTTATCCAGAAAAATTCTCCTTCAAATATGAAGATGAGTTTACAATATTCACAGATAAACAGAAACTAAGAGAGTTTGTAAACAAGAATCCAGCTCAGCAAGAAGCACTAAAGGAAGTTCTGTAGCCAGAATAGAAAAGACAGAAGAGAGAGGCTTGGAGGAGAGTGTAGACATGAAGACTATCAGAAAGAGTAACCAAAAAGGGCAAAAAGACAGACAAAAACAAGATATCTCATATGAAAACCAAAGGATAAAATGGTTGAAGTAATACCTTTATAGTAGTAACTTTGAATATTATTGGATTAAATTTCCCAATTAAAAGGTACATGCTGACAAAATGGATAAAAAAATAAAAAATAATAAATAAAATGAGCTATCCATATGCTGTCTGCAAAAGACTTACCTAAGACCCAAGGATACAAATAAGCTGAAAATGAAAGTTTGGAAAAAAATATTTCATGCAAACAGTAAGCAACACAGAGCAGGATCACAACACTAATATCAAACAAACTATATCAAACACTAAACAAAACAGACTTTAAATGCAAGAAAGTCATAAGAGATGTAGAATGCCAATATATTTTAATAAAAGTGGCAATCCACCAAAAGGGAGCAATAGTCATAAATTTCTATGAACCTAATTATGGTTCCCTAAAATATATATGAGGCAAACTCTGGCAAAACTGAAAGGAGAAATAGATGTCTCTAAAATAATAATTGGATATTTCAACATGCCACTCATGTAATAGATAGAACAACTAGGCAGAAACAGAGAACATAAACAATAGATAAATGTGCTAGACCTAACAGATATTTACAGAACATTGCTCCCCAGATCATCTGGTTATACAGTCTTCTCAAGTGTTCATGGATCTTTTTATGGGATAGACCACATGTTGGGTCACAAAACATGTCTCAATAAATACAAAAAGATTGAAATTATACAAAACACCTTCTCTGAACATAATTGAATTAAGCTGAAAACCAATAATGGGCAAGAAAGGGGAAATTTTGCAAATACATGGAAGCTAAACAACACATTCCTAAAACAATCAGTGGGTCACAGAAGAAATTGCAAGAGAAATTATTAAATATCTGGAGACAAATGAAAATGAGAACACACCTTATCAAAGCATATGGGATACATGAAAGCAGTACTAACAGGGAAATTTATAACCCTAATTGCATACATTGAAAAAGAAGAAAAAGCAAAATTCAAAGACCTAACTGAAAACCTGGAGGAACTAAAAAAAGAGCAGCAAATCAATCCCAAAGCAAGCAATAAAATAATAATAATAATAATAATAATGATTAGAGCAGAAATAAATAAAATTGAGAAATAATAAAAATTAAATAAAATAGAGAAAATCAACAAAGCCTAAAGCTGATTTTTGGAGAAGATCAATAAAATTGTCAAATGCTTAGCTAGACTAACAAAGAAAAAAAAAAAAAAAGAGAGAGAGAGAGAGAGAGAGAGATAAGATGCAAATAAATAAAACAGTAATGAAGGGAAGGCATTATGACTGACCCTACTGAAATAAAATAGATCATAAGATGATATTATGAAAAACTGCATGCCAACAAATTAGGCAAAATAGATGAAATGGAAAAATTCCTAGAAATGCACAAACAACTTATATTGACTCTACAAGAAATACAAGAACTCAACAAACCAATCACAAGTAAAGAGATTAAATGTCAGAAAAAATCTTCCAACACAGAAAAGTCCCAAATTAAATGGTTTCACAAACATGAAATGTTTCTACCAAACATTTCAAGAAGAATTAATACCAATCCTGTTTAAAGTCTATCAAAAATGTGAGGAGGAGGGAAAACTGCCATTTTATGAAGCCAACATCACACTCACAAATTCCAAAGCCAGATAAAGATACTACAAGAAAAGAAAATAACAGACCAATCTCTAAAATGAACATATATGCAAAAATTCTCACAAAATACTTGCCATTAGAATCCAACAATATATTAAAAGAATTATACACCACGATGGAATGGGTTTTATTCCTAGAATGCAAGGGTGGTTCAACACAAGAAAATCAAACAATCTAATACACCACATTACCAAATCAAAAGAGAAAAAAAAACACATGATCATCTCAATTGACACAGAAAAGGCATTTGAAAAAAAATCCAGCACCCTTTCTTGATAAAAACACTATGAAATAAAGGAATAGAAGGAAAGTTCCTCAACATGATAAAAGGGCATATATGCAAAACCCACAGCCAACATTGTACTTAATGGGAAGATGTGAAAGCTTTCTGTCTAAGATCGAGAAAAAGACAAAGAAGCCCACTGTCACCATTGTTGTTCAACAATGTACTAGAATTTCTAACTAGAGTAATGAAGCAAGATAATAAAATAAAAGGCATACAAATTGGAAAAGAGGAAGTAAAACTTTCACTATTCCCAGATAGCATAATCATATACTTAGAAAATTTTGAAAGATCTATGACAATGTTACAAGAGCTAATAAGTGAGTTCAGCAAAGTAGCAGGATACAAGATCAACATGCAAAAATCTGTAGTGTTTCTACACACAAGTAATGAACAATCTGATGGGAAAATCAAGAAAAAATTCCATTTACAATAGCAACAAAAAGACTCAAATATCTATAAATTAATTTAACTAGGGATGTAAAGGATCTGTATTCAGAAAACTACAAAACAATGTAAAAAGAAATCAAAGAAGTTCCCCCCAAATTGGAAGGACATTACATGGTCATAGATTGGAAAAATAAATATCATGAAGATGTCAATTCTACCCACACTGATTTGTAGATTCAATGCAATCCCAATCAAAATTCCCAACAGCCTACTTTACAGAAACAAAAAGTCAATTACCAAATTTATTTGGAAGTGAAAGGGACCCAAATAGCTAAAAGAAAAAAGAAGAGCAAAGTTAGAGTCCTCACTCTTCCTGATCTTGAAGCATATTATAAAGTTACAGTTATCAAAACAGCATGAAATTGGCATAAAGATAGACACATTGGTCAATGGTGTTGAATTGAGAGTTCAGAAATAGACCCTCACCTCTATGATCAACTGATTTTTGATAAGCCTATTAAGCCCATTTTACTGGGACAGAACAGGCTCTTCAACAAATGGTGCTGGGAGAACTGGCTATCCCTAACCAAAAGAATGAAAGAAGATCCCTATCTCTCTCTTTGTACAAGAATCAACTCAAAATGGGTCAAAGACCTAAACATAAAAATCAGGGCCATAAAACTCATAGAAGATAATGTACGGAAACATCTTCAAGATCTTGTGGTAGGAGGGGAACTCAATCCTTACACCCAAATGACAAAGAACAAAATTAAAAATAGATAAATGGAACCTACTCAAACTTAATCACTTTTTGACCTTGAAGGACTTTGTGAAGAAGGTAAAAAGGTAGCTTACTCTATGGTAGAAAATATTTGGAAGTCACACATCCAGCAAGGGTTTATTATCCATGATATATAAAGAGATCCTACAACTCAACAATAAAAAGACAAATGATCCAATTAAAAAATAGGCATGACTTGAATAGGCATTTTTCTAAAGAAAAAACACAAATGGCAAAAAACACATGAAAAAATGTTCAACATCATTACTTACTAGGGAAATACAAATACAAATCAAAGCTACAATGAAATATCATTTCACACCTACTAAAATGGCCACTATTAAAAAATTACAAGTGTTGGAGAGGATGTGCAGCAATAGGAATGTTTATTCACTGTTGGTGGGAATGTAGAATGGCATAACAGTGGTGGATGTCTGTTTGGCAGTTCCTAAAGAAGTTAGATATAGATCTGCCATGTGACCTGGTGCTTCAGTTTGCCACAGGGCTGCCAATGAAAGTACCGGAAATCGGTTGACTTTTTTTTTTTTTTCACTTTATTTTCAAAGAAATTTTAGGTAACAAAAAAGTCACACAGAAAATGTAGGGGATTCCATCAGCCCCACCCCTCCCCCCTCACATTTACCCCTATTAATAACATCTTACATGAGTACATTTATTACAATTCATGAACAAATATTGAAGCATTGCCACTAACCATGGTCAATGGTTTATATTATGGTTCACATTCTGTACTGTATACTTTTATAAGTTCTAATAAAATGCATAATGGCCTGTATTTGTCATTGCAAGATCATGCAGAACAATTATTATGAGAATTTTATTGAGGGTAAAAAGCTTACAGCTTTGAGGCTATGAAATGTCCAAACCAAGGCACCATCAGAGATGCTTTCTCACCAAAGTCAGCTACCGGTCATCCTGGCATCATGCCACGTGGTGATAATGCATATAGCAGGGCTCCTCAGCCTTGATCTGCAACATGGGCCCAGCTCCTTGGAGACCTCTTTCCATGACTCTGTACTCTGCTGATTCCAAACTCTGGAAACTCTCTCATCCTCTCTGGGTTTCTCTGCCTTTCTGCAGCTGTAGGGAAATCTGGAGGGAGTCCTTTCTCTACTTTCTCCTTTCTCTCACAAGGGAGGATCAAAATGACAGCTTCCTTTTTCTGTGTCTCTCTCTTTGTGTCTCCATTTATATAAAACTCCAGTAAGAGGGTGGAGACCCAACCTGAGTAATGTCTCACTGATATGGTCAAATCAAAAGTGTCCCACACCCGCAGGAATGGGTTAGTTCAATAACATAATCTTTTTCTTTTGGGGATTCATAACAGAACTTCAAGGTGTCATACTTCACCCTCCAAATCCCAAAAAAGGCATGTTCTTTTCATATGCAAAATACATTTGTTGCATTACAACATTTTGAAAGCCTTAAATCATTTCATTAGCAATGTTAAGAACAAAATCACATTAAAATCAGTATAAGTATGCAGCTTGTCTTGGGACAACATTCACCTCTGGCTGTAGACATGTGAACTTGAAAAAAAACAAAAAACTTATCTGCTTCTAATATACAAAGGAGGGACAATCACAGGATAAACATTTTCATTTCCATAAGGAGAAACTGGAATGAAAACAGACATTGTAGGTCCCAAACAGTTCTGAAAACCTCCAGAGTCTGAGAGTCATCTATAGAAAGAGATGATGGTTTCTTCTCCCTTGTATCTCTAGAAGAAAAGCTAAAAAAAGAAACATGGCACTGTATATCATAGCAAACCCTCTTGTGAAAAATGTGTATGTATAAGAATGTTTTCCTCTGAAACAGAACAAATGTATGTTACTGTTTCAAGATGTTAATTTCACAGAGATATTTGGGCTAAAATACAACCAAAGCAAAATATGGGTAACAGGGTAAAGTAATGTATTAATAACCCTCCATCAATGGCAAAAAAGGAGTATACTAAGTGAAAGCAATTAGACAAAAAGTACTATATTTGTTTAATTCCATTATTCAAATACATTATAGAGATGGAAATAGAGTAGCTGTTATATATGGCAGGAGAAGGATAGGAAGATTGAGAGGTGACTCCTAAGAGTTGGGTTTTCTTTCTTCTTTTCTCTATTTTTTGGAGTAATGAAAATGCTCTAATATTGATTGAAGTGATGAATGCACAACTCTGTGTTTGTACAAAATGCCATTGATTGTATACTTTCGATGGATTATATGGTTTATGAGCATGTTTCAGTATAACTGATAATAAAAAAAATTCCCAAATCTTACTTTATATAATAACACTTAGCCCAATGAAATTACCTATTTGTCATATCATCTAAATCTTTGCAAATGTACTCATAAATAATGAAATTCACATTTGGGTAAGAAAGTAATTTGTCATTTAGTTAGGATGTTGACTATTAGTTTGGCCATTCCTTCAAATTTTATGTTCATATTTAGAGAAAGACTCAAGAATGAAAATGACTTATATAGATGGCAAACTAATAATTGCATGTAATTTTCTTCATTTCTCTTCTTTTTGTTCATTACTTGGTTTATTTGCAAGAAAACAGGGCTTTTGATTAATAAGAATTCATTTTCAAGAACTGTCTCAGCATACAAAATCACAAGATCCTCATTAACAAGATAAACTCTGTGATCATACAGCAATAGATATAAAGGTGAATAGAAACCCAGAGAGAGTGCAAAGTATTCTTTACAAAGATGAAGATAGTAAACTCCAGAAAATAAAAATGATTTCACCACGATCTCTCTGAATTTCCATAATTGGGCCCAACCCTTTCTGAATCCCAAATAGTTATTTGTATTGCATTACAAAGCATGGACATCAAGATATTTAGGTAACTAACTTATAATGTCAGGGCTCAAAACCTCTTTTTGTCTTGTTGCTTATTGCTGATTTTTTTTTTCAGTTATTCATTTTTTCTTTATATTATTATGGCAAACAGCACTAAAGAGACTAGCTCTAGGTGAGGGATTGTTAGTCTATGCTCTGTTCTTTTCCTATTTTAATAATCTCATTTAAAGCAAAATGAGAAAAACCATAAAGAAATTTATGAGCAGCCTTGTTTCTAGGTATAGAGCTTTAGAATATTTCCTAAAGGAGTGTCTCCGTATGGTAGGCTGTTTTCACAAACATCATACAATAGATTGCCTTAAACAAAAGAAATTTATTGGCTCATGATTTCTGGGACTAGAAGGCTGGTTTCTTCCCATGGTCAGTAGCATTTTGGTTGTCTGGCAATCCTTGGGTTCCTTGGCTTTCCTATATAACATGGTGATGTCCCTTCTTTTCTCTTCCAGGTTCCCACTGACTTCTAGCATCTGGCACCTCCCCATGGCTTTTTTTCTTTATGTCTTACTTTCTTCTGCTTATAAGGGATCCAGGAGTCCAGAATAAAGCCCAATTTCATTAAGTTGGTCCACACCATAATGAAAACAAGATCTTTAAGAGATTTTATTACAATAGGTTCACATCTACAGAAATGTGGAATAATACCAAGGACATGTTTAAATTGTAGTAGATAATTCAACCCACTACAAGTTGTAGCAATATGTTTACTCACTTTTAAATGTTACTTATATCCATTTAAAAACTGTTCTATGATGTTGCATTTTATAGCCATTTTGCTCAACAGAGGCAAGCCTATATGGTCTGTGAAAATCCTTTGTTAATAATGTGTCATGTTAATCTCGAAGAACCATTGTCAGATATATATATATATGTGTGTGTGTGTGTGTGTGGGTGTATATATATAAAAAACTATCCATTGTAATAAAATGACCCCAAATATTCCTTTCATTGTTTTCAGTCAACATACATTTATAGCCTTTCTATTTTGTATAGATGCTAAACCTTTCACTGTAGCTGAAGAATAAAATGTTGTGTGGTTACCAGAACTCAAAAAAGCTAAGTATTACACACAGTCCTATACTTTTTAGTTGTATGTGATACAAGGACGTTCAATTATTAACACTTAGTCTTAATGTTTTACTCAACTATAAATAAAGAAAACAACATTGAGCCTACCTTTCTCATAAATTAATGAAAAATCTGTTGGAAAATGAAAGGAAACAGAATGTGAAAGCCACAGGATCAGTCATGAAGGGAAACAGTCAAATTTTGTTTGGTTTGCTTTAATCATGCTGAGTGTTGAAGAAATCTTTTCTTCATTTATAGGTAAAAGAATTACACTGTAACAAAATAATCAGAAATATTTGATAATAAAAGAAAGCATGAAAAAACTTAAATCAATATTAGATACTTAGTCATATTAGTCAGTTGGACTGTGCTTCAGGCAGCAAAACCTATTAGGAAAAAGCAAAAATAATGCAAGGATGACTATATAAAATGTAAGAGCAATGATAAGCTAAGAAATTGGATTACAGCCAGTAAATCTAATTAAACATGGTCTATATAAAATAATGATAAAGTTTGAAGTGTGAAGTTAAAAATAAAACAAGATACTGTATAAAAGAGCAACTAAATCAAGATAGGATTTTAGAAATTGGGAAATATACAACAAATCTGAAAATCAAATAAATGAGTTTTTTTGGACACGGAATCAAAAAACCCAAATTAGACAGATAATATGTATATTTTATCAATCTCAAACATGTAATAAAACTTACAAAAAATTACTATGTACTTGACAAATCCGCAATAAAATTAAATGTGAAGTAATAATAAAAGATGAGAATGTGCTTAGATTGAACTTTTGTGTCAAAGAGGAAATCTTAGTGTGTTATGATGAGGATACTTCGGTTCAGCTATAACCCACCTTATTGAGAATGGGTCTTAATCCTGTTCATGGAGTACTTTATTAATTTATAAATGGAATGAATGTAGATAAAGAAAATCCACAGAAGCAAGAAGCTGAAATCAACAAAACCAAGAAGAGAAAGAACAGATCAGCAGACACAAACATATGCTTTGATATGTGGCACAGGAACCAAGGATCGCCAGCAGTCAGTCATCAGGAAGAAAGTAATGCATTAATGATGCTTTCATTTAGAAATTTTTCTAGGCTCTAGTCATGAGTAAACAAATTCTCATTGTTTAAGTCACCCCATTTACTGCTACTTACTTTGAGAAGCCTAAGAAAGAGAATTTGATACCAAGAGAATGGGTGCTGCTACTGCAAATACCAAAATTATGGAAACAGCTTTGGAATTGCATAATGGGTAGAGACTGGAAGAATCGCGTGGTGCTTGATAGAAAAGGCCTAGATTAGTTTGAGGAGTCTGTTTGTAGATATATGCTAAAGCTACTTCTGTTGAGAACTTTGAAGAAAATGATGAATGTGTTATTGGAAACTGGAGGAAAGGTGATCCTTGTTTTTTTTTTTTTTTTTTTTTTTTAAGATTTTATTTATTTATTCATGTATCCCCCCCTTGCTGCTTGTGCTCGCTGGGTCAGCTAACCACGCCCTGCGGCCAGGCTTGCCTTCACCAGGAGGCCCAGGGAACCGAACCCGGAGCCTCCCATATGGTAAACGGGAGCCCTACTGATTGAGCCACAGCCGCTTCCCGTGATCCTTGTTTTAAAGTGGCAGAAAACTTGGCAAAATTGAGTTCTGATGTTGTGTGAAAGGCAGAATTTGAGAGTCATAGGTTGACTATTTAGCTGAGGAAATTTTTAAGCTAAATGTGGAAAGTACAGCCTGGTTTCTTCCTGTGAAAGGAAAGGGATAAGCTAAGAACTGAACTCCTGGACATGAAGGAGCAAGAAATTGATGTTTTAAAAAACTCTGAGTATCTGGAAAGTTGCTAGAGAATAGTGCGCCAGTAAGTGTTTAAATGAACTTAAATCCAGTCTGGCATTTCAGTGCAAGTCAGGATTGTAAATATAGTTATCCAAGAATGATCTGAGGAAATTTTGTCTGTTGGTTTGGATCCCTGTGAACTATATACAAAATCAACAAATTTTTTTGAGATCTGTATAAACAGAACCATTGCTAGCCTGAACTACAAGGGACAGAAAAGGGGAAGATTGAAGGAAATTCACTTAAAGGGCACAATCATGGAAGCTGAGGTCTGGACCAAAGACTTCTTTTCAGGCCAAGAGAGTGGACTCAGCTATGTGTGTGGAAATGGTGAGTCTGCCCTGGTGCTTGGAAAGAGTGGGCATTCCACCCCATTGTTAAGGAAAAGTGCTACTACCCCAGTGTTCTCAGAGGTTTGAACCTGTGCCCCAGGGATTGAAGAGGGTCAGGTTACCACCCCAGTGTTCTCAGAGAGTAGAACCTATTCTCCAGGGATTTCAGAGATCCTGGCAGCCATCTGGATGCTTAGAGAGGGTGGAGCCTTCACCCAGCATTGAAGAAGGGCATAGCTGCAGTTTAAGAGCTTAGAGCTGCCACTCCATCAGGCCCAGTAGACAAAACATTGGTCCTTAGATGACTTGCACAACGTGAAATCTAATGGAGTAAGCTTTTAGGGTTTAGGAATTTTGGGGACCCATGACCTCTGTTTTCCTTTCAATTTCTATGCCTGTCTCTATTTTGTATTTTGGAAGCAAATAACTTGTTCTCTAAGTTTCACAGGTCCATAGCTGGAGGGGAATTATGTCCCAGGACAAACCACTCCCATAACTGATTTTGATGAGACTTTGTTCTAAGCATTATTTCTCAAATTACTTAAGGCTTTTGGGATATTGTGATGGAATAAATCTATTTTGCATATAGAAAAAACATTTCTTTTAGAGGTCCAGAAGGTGGAGTGTGGTAGTTTATATGTATAAGTTGTGTGTACCTAGAAAAACAGGTTCTTAAAGTTAATTCATTCCTGTGGGTATAAACCCATCTTAAGTAGGAATTTTGATGAGGGTACTTTAGTTAAGGTATAACCGAACTCATTCAGGATGCGTCTTAATCCTTTTACTGGAGTCCTTTATAAATAGAATGAATATGGACAGAAAAATTCATGGAAGCAAGAAGCTTAAATCAACAAAAACCTAAAAGAGAAGGGAGAGGCCAGCATATGCCATGTGTCTTGCCATTCCCTCACTAGCAAACATGACATAGATGAAGTCTTGAGAGAAAGCACTATGCAATCTCTCATAAAGGAAAAAACAACACCAGATCTGGCTATCATGTTACAAGTAGCATCCCCAGAAGCCAGGCATGGCTGACTGGTGCAATGCTAATATTCATTCTGGCACTGGGTTTTAGTACTTTTTCTAGTTGTATGGGTCATTGGTTTACTCAACGACCCAGAAAGCCTCCCCATGCAGACCAAGTAATGCTCAAGCAATATTTGGATAATCCTAAAATTGGATTGGACGGAGAAAATTGCTGGCGGTTGCTACCAGTAAGCTAATGGGCATGGTTAATGATCCAAAACTATCCAACCTATAAATCATATGGGTCTACTAGAACCAGTGCATAAATGATTCTCGATCTAGGCATACCCTAAATAAGGTTCTCATACAGAACCAGTGGCTTCTTGAATATAATCAAATCAGACCTGCATGGCTAATTGTCCTCTAACCTAGCCTGGCATACATGTGATTCTAAGAGCTTAGATTTCAAAGAAAGCCTACAAATATTAACACCTGATTGTCATGTAAGTGTGGGCAATTTTTTCCTATGTCTGGAAGTACAGAGGGCTGCATGGGAACACATAGCCAAAGCCTTTGCTAGGTTTCATAGACAATCCTCTAAAAGTCATTGAGCTCTGGGACAACCACCATTTTGCCAAACCTACAGTGATATCATGACTACAGCTACCCAAAAGCCAATGTCAGAATACTCCATGTTTTATGGAATGCTACTTGGAATGGATACCTACCCCCAGGTTGACCCCAGTGATCACCACCTCAGGCAACATCACCCCAGTACATGACCTCATCACTGGAGATGACTGTGCCTCCAGTTGAATCTAACAGAGGAGTTGAAGTACAGAACTTAACAGCTCTGTGTGCAGTCCTGGGACTCAGACTCGGAATAAACAAAGAGATTGCCACCTGCCTGCCCAGTGGGTGCATGTGATCCCAGAAAGCTTGCAAAACTGTAAGACACCCGATCCACAATTCTCAACTCATCTGCTAGCTAAGGAGGTAGGAGTCTATGCTATGACCAACCTGACTTGTTGTATGTATATCAACAACTCAGGGTAAGTCAAATATTATTAACAAAAGATGCAACAACTGATCCATATTATTAATCTTATCTGTAACACCTTTGTTAAAATGTATAATTCCCCTCAAACTCTCATAATCTTCAAGCCCATTTGGGTCAATTTCTCTTGGCTAAACCCAACTACCTGAGAAGACTCACTCTGCCAGGCTTCTGATTACTTGTCATAGGACTAGTTCTAATTATGATTATGGTGTACTTATTTGGGTTGATCATTCAAATCATAATGAACAGATTAAATATATCTTTAAATCTCTCAACTACTCAGTCCATAGCTATCTTGAAAAAGATTCATTCCAAGGCACCATAGGGTAGATTGTAATCACATAAAAGAAATTATATTTGGTGCCTTGCCATCTTGCCCAGCTCATTTGTAAGTCCCCCCTTTTGAGCAGCCACTCCAGCTAGCTCTGCCCTGGGTATAACTACAATAAGAAGGCATACACCTCCAAACGGTTTAGATGATAAGAGCAGCCCTTAGTTTCTCCAAGCAGCCTTTGCCACTTCTCAAAATTTCCTTTGCTGCTTCTGCTCCTTCAAGCCACATAATTTACTAGCAAAGCATGTATCTCCATATGGCTTGGATGATAAGAGATGCCTTTAGCTTCTCCAAATGGTTCTTGCTGCTTCTGCTTTTCGTACCATGTTTTAGTTTGCTATAGGCTGCCAGGGCAATATACCAGAAATGGTTTGGCTTTTACAATGGGAATTTATTAACTTATAAGGTTACAGTTGTGAACCTGTGAAAACATACATATCAAGGCTTCAACAGGCAATGCTTTACTCCCTAAGGACCGGCTGCTGGTAGTCCTGTATTCCTCTCACATCTGGCAAGGCACTTGGAGAGGCACATGATGGTCTCTGTCAATCTCTGCCTTTTCCTCATGGCTCCCTTGTTTTCTGATTCTGGCTGCTCCATCTGTGGCTTTCTCTCTCAGCTTCTATGGGTTCTTTTCTGTTCCTGTGTCTTTTCTCTTTGTTTCTGCAGTCCCACCAATTACAGTTTATAAAGGACTCCTGTAAGAGAATTAAGACCCACCCTGGACTATGCCTTACTGGAGTTATCTAATCAAATGGCCCTTAACTGAATCTAATTTAATCAAAAGTTCACAATAGGTTCAACCCACAGGAATGGACCAATTTAAGAATGTAATTTTCTGAGGTCCAGAAAAACCTCAAAGTACCATACACCATATAGTTTAAGACTGCCAATCCCCAGTATCTGCAGAAAAGCCTTATCACTCTCCTCAAGATTAAAATAAAGCAAATAGCCTGGGATTCACATGTACTCTTTTTTTCCCCATGACTTCCATAGATCCTCATGGGAGCCTAGGTTAGGTAAGCCCATTACCCCTCTGCCACCATTATTTTCCCCTCGCCTTCTCCAGGCCTTTTGATCTACAAAGCTGTGATAGCCTGCATTTTCTGCTGGCTGGATCTATTTGTGCCTCATCATCCGAACAACTTCCACGTATATTCAAAACAGTCAGATCCAGCAATCAGTAAGGTTTACTAATGCCATGATAGACAAGGATGCTTTCCTTTCAGGTTGCTACAGCACCAAATCTAAGGTAAACAGGAAAGGGGGAGTAGAAACTAGTCTGACAGGGTGTTTATGTAACTACTTCCTGTGCGAGAAAATTTTCTTGTCTTTTCCCAACTGTCATCCATTGGAGATCTCATCTATGGTGTCTGTGGCAGTTTGATATTGTTTATGAATTCCAAAGAGATATATTAATTATATTTTTAAACTGGCCAGTTCCTCTGGGCATGATACCCTTTGATTGTATTTAATTCAAAGACTTTGCATTTACTTAATTAAATCAAGATTAGGGCTTTGATTTGACCATGTCATTAGGGCATGCAAGGTCGAGTTCCTGCCCTCTTGGTGGGGTATATAAATGGACACTCACTCAACAAGGCAGAGAGAAGAACATACCCATATGAAGAAAGAGGCTTCATAGATACCGGAGGAGAGAACCTTGTCAGCTTTGATCCTGTGACCCCGGGAAGAGAGATGAGCCACTTGACCTTGTGAAGAGAACAGAGCAGCTGAACCCTATGCCAGCCTACAGCTGAGATCAGAAGAAGCTGGGACCACAGAACCTTAAGAGGAAAGAGAAAGGCTGAACCTCGCAGACATCACCCACCATTTTGCTTCAACATGTGGCAAGAGAGTTGGGTGAGGAAGTAACCTTGAATTGTACTTGTTAGGGCCTTGTAACTGTAAGCTCTTATCCCAAATAAATACCCTTTATAAAAGCCAACAGAATTCTGGTACTTTGCATCAGCAACACTTTGGCTGACTAATAAAGAATTTGGTACATCAGTGTGCAGATACCTGTTCGTGTTACTGCTATCTGTTCTTTTAGGTATCTATCCAGTAGTGGTGTTACCGGGTCACATGGCAAGTCTATCTTAAACTTCTTTAGGAGCTGCTAAACAGTCCTCCACAGTGGTTGTACCAGCCTACATTCCCACCAACAGTAAATAAATGTTCATATCTCTCCACATCCTCTCCAACATTTACAATTTTCTTACTTTTTAATGGTGACCATTTTAATAGATGTGAAATGATATCTCATTGTAGTTTCGATCTGCATTTCTATAATTGCTAGTGATATGGAACATTTTTTTCATGTAATTTTTACCCATTTGTATTTCTTCTTTGGACAATTGTCCTTTCAAATCTTTTTCCCATTTTTAAATTGGGTATTTTGTCTTTTTATTGTTGAGTTGTAGTATCTCTTTATATATCATGGATATTAAACCCTTATCGGATACATGATTTCTAAATATTTTATCCCATTGAGTCAGCTGCCTTTTCACCCTTTTGACAAAGTCCTTTGAGGTGTAAAAGTGTTTAATTTTGAGGAGGTCCCATTTTTCTATTTTTTCTTTTGTTGCTCATGCTTTGGATATAAGGTTTAAGAAACTACTACCTACCATAGGATCTTGAAGATGTTTTCCTACATTTTCTTCTATGAATTTTACGGTTGCCACTTTTATATTTAGCTCCTTGATCCCTTTTGAGTTAATTTTTGTATAAGGTATGAGGTAAGGGTCCTCTTCCTTCCCCAGTACCATTTTTTTGAATAGACTGTTCTGGCCTAGCTGGGAGGACTTGATAGCCTTGTCAGAAATCACTTGACTGAGGTGGATATGGGGTCTATTTCTATGTTCTCAGTATGGTTCAATTCGTGAATGTGTCTGTCTTTATGCCAGTACTATGCTGTTTTTACCACTGTAGCTAGTAATATGCTTTAAAGTCAGGAAATGAGAGTCCTCTAACTTCATTATTCTTTTTAAAGACATTTTTAGCTTTTCAGGGGTCCTTCCAAATAAATTTGATAATTGCAAGCCATTCATCTTAATGCTTTTACTTATGAACCTTATTCTTTTAAAATTAAAACTTAGCCTAAGTATAATTAATGTCTAAAAGTTAACTCTTGAAAACCTCCTTGTTACTAAAATGTGACCCTTCTCTAAGCTAAACTCAGCAAATGAACTGACTACCTTCTCCCTGATGTGGGGCAGGACTCCCAGGGAACAGCCTCCCTAGCACCAAGGGATTATTACTAAGTGATAACCAGTGATGCATTTGGAAAAAGACCTTGAGCAAAAGAGGAAATGTTAAATTAAAAAAAGAGTTTTATGGCTAAGAGAGATTTCGAAGTGAGTCGGCAGGTCGTTCCAAAGGTTATACTTATATAGGTCTCGGGAAGATTACACTAACTGAAACAGTAAAGAAAGTCTCAAACAAAAGTGCTCCCAAGGTCTCTAGGGATGACTGGATACCAGAAACAAGGAACATAGCATTATGAAATCAACACCCTCTAGGCAGACCCTATTTGGGAATATATCATAATCTATTTCTACAGTATAACACTCATTAAATGTAGGATCAAATATGCCATGATATACTTTATAAGGTTAAAAGCAGCTAAAATAAAATATACTATTTAAAAATTCATATAGATATGATGCAACTATATAAAACAAAGCAAAAGAATCATACACATGAGATACAAGGTAATGATCATAGTAGTAAGATAGAGTAGAGTAAACTAATTTAGTTAAATTTAGGCTACAGTCAAACTCTTAGCTTTTGTTTCATGTGGTATGTTGATGAGTGCTTATTATATTGCTAAAAGTATAATAATTACTACCTAAATGTAGGAAAATGGGTCATGCCTGGACAAATGATGGTGAACCATAGTTTATGATTAAGACAATTCCCCTGAGAATGCTAAAAATTCAGGGAGAAAAGCAACCCAGTAGTAAAATGGTCAAAAGATGTGAATAGCAATTTTACTGAAGAGGAAACACAAATGGCAAATAAACATGTAAAAGATGTTAAGCCCATGCAAATTAATCTCACACCTGCTGTGCGTGGCTACTACTGCAAACACATTTCCCCAAATTTGGTAGTTTAAAATATTTTATTAAATTTATGATTTTGTGGGTCGGGAATTCAAGAAGTATTCAGCAAAGCATCTTACCACTGATCCACATGGATCTATTAAGATGTCTAGGGCTGTAGGATTCACTTCTCAGATGCCTTCTTCACTCAAGAGCATGGTACCTCAATGCCTTTTGGTATCTCTTTAAATGTCATCTCATCCTTCAGGACCTCTCCACATGCTTGCTTGGACTTCCTCACAACATGGATGTCTCAGGGTTATAGAACTTCATACATAGAAACTATTTTTTCCCCATAGCAAGTGTTGTAAGAGATAGAAAGTGATCACGGCCTATATCTTAAGGTCTGAATGGGAAACTGGACTAGTGTCACCTCTGTTATGTGAAAGCAGTTGCCTAGCCAGGCCAGATTCATAGGTGGGAGACATAGACTCACTGAATTGGCAAAAATTAAGAAAATAATTTTATGAAGATCTTGATTAATAAGAAATTTATTACTATACACACACAAGCACACATATACTGTGCATGCATATATATGGAAATGTAAAACCTAGAATATATATGAATATAATGGAATTCTACCATACATATTTTAAACTGTTATATTCCTTAACAATATGTTAAAATGTCTCCATATCAATAAGTGTTCATCTAAATTTTTTTCATAGCCTATTTTCCATCATATGGGTATTCTGTCATTTTTGTGTATTTACCTATTATTGAATGTTTATTGTATGAATAATTACTTGATATTATAAAAAACAATGCTAAGATCACCCATGAATTACCTAAATATTTATACATATCCTTGTTTTTTATTATTTGCTTAATTTAGTGTCAATAAAGGTTCATATTCAATATTTTAATATATTTAGACATTAAAAAATCTAGTGAGCAGATGTGGCTCAAGCGGTTGAGCCCTGCTTCCCACATGTGAAGTCCTGGGTTCGGTAGCCCAGTGCTTCCTAAAAACAAAAACAAACAACAAGCAAACAAACAAAAAAACCAACTCAGGAGAGCCGATGTGGCTCAGTGGTTGAACGCAGGCTTCCCAATTTGAGGTCCCAGGTTCAATCCCCTGCCCTGGTACTTAAAAAAAAAAAAAAAAAATATATATATATATATATATAAGCTAATAGGATATCATAGTCATGGGAAATTTTAAAATGGCAGTAATTTTTAAAACCAATTTCTTTTTGTTTTTTATTTCACTACCTTTCAAATGTACATCTTATATCATGATAATTCACACTTCAAAAATATACAATTATACTCTGAAAATATGATTCTTATGAAAATGGAAATTTATTGGGCTTCTCCATTAGCTTCCATGTCCTAATTTTTTCTCTTGTTTTGAAAAACATCCCAGAGGTAAAGTAGCACTATATAGAAGTGTGTTTTAATCTTTCTAATAACTCATTGTGATTCAAACTTTTAGTGTCCAGGGGAAGAAAATGCATAAATAATCTGTACTTTTTTTGGTGCTTTTACATGAATGTGGATAGCAATGCAGTAGTGATCATGAAATTAAAAGTAATATATCATCCCATCATATCTTCATTATATCTGCCTGATATGTTAGGAAGAACTTGAAAATAGTTTCTTTCATAATTCACAATGCTTAGTAAATTCATTGCTCATAATAAAATAATTTCCTTCACCTTTATTTTTAGTAGCTACTACTATCTCTGCTGATGAAGAATAGTGTTGCCCAAGTGCATGAAAGTTTTTTGCCACACGCTTTCCTCTCTAAGGTTTTTTCCCAACATTACTACCCCTTTATATTCACCGTCATCCAATAAGCTTTGCTATATTCTTCAAATATGTCAAGAAGTTACCCATGGGAGCTTTTGTAGTTCCTTTCCCTCAGCCTAGACTACTCTTTCCCAAAGAGACTGCTTGCCTCACAGAGTCATTCAGTCAGGTTATTTTATTTCATTTTATCAGACAGGCCTTCCTACCATCATATACAGCATTGCCTTTTATGCTTTACATCTTCATCTTTTACCATGTTACTCCAGTTTACCTTTCTTTATAGCACTTGGCACCACCTGACATATAGAATTTCTTATTTTCTACTCACCTTAGAAAGTCACTTCAGAGAAAGTAGAACACTGTTTTGTTTACTAATGAATAATGCTTATTACATAGTAGTGACTCAATATATTTTATTCAGTGAAATAAAAGAAGGTAGTGAATTAAATCTTAGCTGTTGGGATTCAGTAAATGGATATCATAGGACTTACTTAAAATGGTTATAAGATTGAATACTTGATACATCAAAAGCTCTTCACAGTGCATAATACAAAGTCGGTACTTGTTTCTGTTAACTGTTTTAACACCTCTTAAAACAATGTTAGGTAAAGGCAGGGAAGAAAAAGAGCCTGCGCTCATTACCAATATGCCATATTTCCTCCCACCTCACCTCCTGCCACTTCAGGCTCCAAGAGTACAAATATTCCTGTAATTCGACACATAGAAACCTATAGCCCATTGCATCACCAGAGGGCTCAATTAACATTCAGTCCACATTGACTCCAAGATGGGACACTATTTATGTAGATTGGACACCCACCTGTTTCAGGCCTTCTCTCCTATTTATTTCTGCAATTGTATCAGATTCAAGAAATCTTTTCAGTCTTTTTTTCTACTCTGATCTTCCTTTCTCTTTCTCTTTCTTCCTCTCTCTTTCTAAACTAAACTAAAATCAATTATCAAAGAACAGCTCCAAGATCTTTTACAATGTGTTTTTTCAAACTTTTTAGGAATTTTAAAGTCTTTAAATATTTATATGAATATTTCACCCATGCAAATTTAATTGACATAAGGTTAGAAAATCCCTTTTTTTTTTTTTTAGGCTCAAGTATATAATAGTGTTTTATAAAGTTGGTTTATTTGTTTTTTTTTTTACATTTCTCAATTAAATGTAATAGATACATATAATTTTTTTTTTGAATCAAACAATATATTACACAATATATTTGGTTCATAGTAACGCATTCATACAGTATTTGTCCTTTTGTGTCTGGCTTGCTTCACTCAACATAATGTCCTCTAATACAATTCATAATATAATAAATGAATTTAACTATATTAGCACCTTTCTTTTTACAAGGTGAAAAAACAAATCTTTTACAACAGTTTGAAATAAAAAGATATCGTTTAGTTTTTGACCTTAGAAAGAAAAATGTTAAAAGTTGTCAGGTTTGAACATTATGTTCTTTTAAAAGTGAGAAGACTTGTTTTTCTTAAGCCACTAAGGACTTGATAAAATTAATATAAAATACAAAAGCTATTCTGGTAAAACATAGACTTCCTGTTTTTCACATTGATTATTCAAGGAAAAAATTTTATTAAAACTAGAGCAATAAGTTAAGAAAATTTGTCACTTTAATAGAGATAATCAAACTTTAGTTTTGAATTAGTATATGATTTGATATTGAGGCTTTAAAAAACTTTATGGATAGAGCCATTAAATCTTACCTAGCCTTGACCATAATTTTCTTTTCTATTTTTTAAATCAATTTTGTTGAGATATATTCATATACCATACAATCCATCCAAAGTGTACATCCAATGGGTTGTGGTATAATCACAGAGTTATGCATCCATCACCACAACCAATATTACAGCATTTTTATATATTTTTAAATTATGTTTTATAAATTTGTATTCTAAAGTAGTCTAACCAAATATATCTGTTGCATAAATCTTTTCCTGTGGGTTCCAATATCTATAGAAAATGTAGGCAATAGAGAAATCAAGAAAAAGTTAGGAATTTAACTTCGAAATTGCACCCTGTGAAACTCAGTCAAACGTTCCTTCTGTTTGACATTTTTGGAAATTTCAGCATCCCGTAGTTCTCTCTGAGAATTCCCCTGGCTTCTTAAACAATTGTATTCTGGTTCAGTTCATCCTTCTCAAACACGGCAACCTTTTGAACTTCAGCCAAGAATACAATGCAAAAATCTCCAAATAAAGGATTTTGGGCTTTTTTCAACTGATATCCAAAAATACACACAAAAGCCCTCATTTAATAAAATGTGCCTTTTTTTCCAAAATGGAGATTTAAATATATACATATAAAATTATATATATATATATATAAATATATATACACACACACACACACATACATACATATGTATGTATATCTATATACTCAAGCTTAAAGGAAGTTTTCTAAAGCAGTTTTATTGAGATATATTCATATACCATATACTGTGATTATACTAAAAGCCATTGATTATTCACTTTGGATAGATTGTATGGCATGTAAAAGAAGTTTTTAAAAAGTAAGAATATCTTATATCATGCAAGATATGCTCTACATTCAGTTTTGGAAGCCAATTTGAATTTTGAGCTATTCAGGGAGTGTCTAGAGATGGTTTCCTTCAGCAGAATCTTGAAAAGTGGTAAAGAAGATTGCAATTACATTTTATATCAGACAGACAATATTTGAATTTTGCCTGTGACACTAGAGTGTTGACAATGAAGAATAAACTTTGTTTATTTTTAAAGTATACCATTCATATTATTAAAAAATAAAAGATGAGGTTTTGAAAAACTAAAAATATTAAACAATCAACAAAGCAAAATAGAGGATATAAACAAAACTATCATCAAGCATGCCCTTATATATTTTAGGTTGTTTATTTTTAAATATGTAATACATGCTCACAAGCTATATACATTTGGGCAAGTCACTTGACCATCTGGACTTGTCCCTCTGATTAAATAATAAAAGTAAATAAGGAAAAATAGTTATTAAAAGTTCAATAAAATGATATTGTAAGGCAGTTAGGACAATTGTAAGGATATAATAAGTACTTGCAATAATTTCTGTGGTTAATATTCTTTTCTCATTTATGCAAGTGATATATGTACAATTTATGGAATTTAATTATTTGCAGTTAAGCAAAATAAAAAGAACAAAATTCTACTAGTCAGAGAAAACAAGCATTGAACTTATGGTTTCTTTTCTCCTAAACATTTTCCCCATTCAAATATCAATAGATTTTATAAAAATTCAGATCATACTATCCTCTTTTGTAGCCAATGTTCAAATTTCTTTTGCCTCTTGTTATTTTTTTTTAATTAGTTAAAATGTTTCTTCTTTAATTAGACTGGATACACATCAGTTTAACTATACAAAAGGCAGTGCCAGCATGGCTTCCAGGGACACAAAGTAATGTGAGGGCACTGCCCTCCTGCTCAGAATCGGTGACACTCTCTGAAGGACCTCTTTCTGTTCCACTGCCTGAGTGCTCAGCTCCTCAAGCATTTCTTGATGTTGAGGGAAACAAAATCTGCTATTGGAGTTTATACTGGAATTACTGGGTTTCTCCCTAGTATTCACATTCGAAAGGTTGAAAAAAATAGAGCATACATGGCAGTTAGAGGACTTTTCCCTCTCCACTGTGGACTCTTTGATGTTTGGAAAGATATGACTTACTACAGAAAATCTTTCCACAGTTGTTACAACAATAGGGCTTCCCAGTTTGGATTCTATGGTGGTTATTAAAATTGCAGCTGTGGTTGAAGGCTTTCCCACATTCTTTACATTTATATGGCTTCTCTCCAGTGTGAAGTCTCTGATGTGAACTAAGCCCTGTGTGCGGACTAAAGGTTTTTCCACATGTGTTACACTGATATGGTTTCTTCCTAGTGTGTATTCAATAGTGTCTATATAATCATTTTAATAACTGCATAATATTCTATTTGTATATGTATTATAATTTAATTATATGTTTCCAACATAGAACAAACATTTAGACTTTGTTTTTCCTTGTCAAAAACATTCCTAGAAAAAAATTTTTGAAATTATCTTTGCCTATTATGCTTAGAAATTACCAATATGATAGATAAGAAAGAATATCCTTTTGTTTTAAACGTGCATTCTTTAGATTACTTGTGAATTGATTTGTGTTTATCAAGTCTATTTTCTACAGCAAACCTAAGAGCAATTGATCTGCAGCTTTCAAATAAAAATCCATTGTCAATTTTAGATACTATTTATTCAGCTAAGAATCATCTTAGTTGCAGTTAAATATATATCTTTTAAGGCCTACCTCCTGGAATTTGTAATTCAGTAGGGCTTGGACGGAACCATGAATCTCTATTTTTAATACATTCAGGTCATTTTTTTTTCCCCCATTGGCATGTATGTGCCAAACATTGCATAATCTCTGCCCTAACTTCAGATATTTTACTTAAGATATTTCTGCACAATGTTTAAAGGTTTTATTAAAGATAATTTCATAAATATCTTAAATAAAAATGCTTAAGGACATGTATATAAAATAGTTCTATAGGGATTTTCAGTTTCCTGCAGTTACCAGTGCCCATTTAATACTTACACCAAGTAAACTTTTAAACAAAATCATTAGGTTAGTATGACTGGAGTTCTTTAATTGCTGCATGAAATATTAATGGCAAAATGATAAAAAGCCTTCAGATAAAATATTTCAATTCTGTTAGAATTTGGGATTCTTAATGGAGATTATGATAAATACCATAAATTATAGATAAGTCAACAACGTGTTTGTATGTGTATAATTACAGTTTACTCAGAAATCAGTTCATGATGGGAGAAAGGAGATGGGTAGAAACTGAAATATGAAAATAAGCTATCAAGCAACATTTTAGAATGTTCTAGGCTGTGAAACTACAGAAAATGTGTCAACCATAGTATAATTTAGTACTTCCTAAGGCACAACTAACCAACTAGTTTTAATCAACTAGTTTACACTTTGTCCCACCAGTGTTGAGCAACTATGTGTGGCAAGGCTGCATTAACTTCCTTGTGAGCTTTATCTTGGAAACAAGTGAATTGTCTCTGTAATGGTCTTACAAAAAAACTTCACCTTTTTATTTACCACTGTCAAATATTATATGCCATATCATTGTCTTTATTCATGACATAGAGAAGACTTCCTAAGTAAATAAAAGGGTCTGCTTGTAAAGCTTTCTCTGTAATTAATGAATAAAACAGTGTTTCGGAGTTTGTTGTTCTTATTACAGTTCTTCTCAATGTAATTTAAATGGAACCTCAAGTCCCCAACCCGCAGGATAGAGGATAAAGGAGTAGAAGATCCAGTCATAAGATATATCTGTTCAGAATTCTCATAACATGTTTCAGAAAAGCTTGTCCAAAGAAACTTACCAAGTTAATGGCAGAGCTGGGTCAAAATGCTAGTCTCCTCCGATTACATTTTTTTTTTAACAAATTAATTTTATTGATACATATTAATAAACATACAATTCATTCAAAGTGTACAATCAGTGGTATTTGCTATAATCATTTAGTTGTGTGTTTATCATTTCAATCATTATTAGAGCTTTTTCATTATTTCAATAATAATAATGAACAAAAACCAGATAGACAAACAAGAAAATTCCTTGCCTCTCAATCTCTCCATGCTTCTTTATACCTCAATTACTTAGTTCTTATTTTATTTATTTTTTATTACACTTCCTTGATGATAAAGTACAAAAGTAGAAACACATACATTTTCTGTAATCCAGTGAGATTAGTGAGATATTTGTTCAGGGAAATTAAATATATGACTAACTACATTACCTATTTTTAAAATTATTCCTTGTTTTAAAAGTCCTGAGATCTAGAGTCTTTAATTTTCTAAAGATTTCCTAAAAGTTATTTTTCAGTTCAGGAAAATATACTTAGATACAGATACAGATGTACATACCAAAAAAATTTCCTTGGGAATATCTTTGTTTTCTGGTATATTTTCTCTCTCACTCTCCTCTTCTCTTGTTTATTTTACCACTACATTCTATAAAGCATTGTCATACCCCAAAATCGATTTTAACCTGCCATTGCAATTTTTCTCTCTTGAAAGCCATTCTTATATTACCCAGTTTCTTATGTATTCTTGCTTCTATTTTGCTTTGTTTTGATTTGTTTTTCACATTGTCTTGCTTATTCCTTATGGATTTCTCTTGCAGTTTCATAGATTCAATGTCTTAATGTCAATTTATTTTCAAAAACTGTATTCAGGCTCCTATAAATAATTTCCCAACTTAAGCTCTTCTCAGTTATAAAATTTTAATCCTCTTTTTCCTTCTTTTAGAGGATATTTTCTGAAGATCCAGTTATCTCCAACTTTATTTAATATCAAATGATAAGAGATATCCAAATGTGATATTTTTATTAGACACATTGTATATATTGGCCTTATGTCAGTTAAATTTTCATTTTTGAATCTGCAGTTGTAGCATGCACTCAACTTTCATCCCAATTTCCAGTTTTCAATAGGAATGTTTTAATATTCAGCTTTTCTGGACAGGCATGAGAACTTATTGTACACCTATTACAGGAATAAAGAACATCAAAATCCCATATTCACAGTATTTATACTTTCTAAATTCCTTTTTTTCCCCCAATTTTGTTTATATCCTTTAAATTGTAGACTTTATATCCTCAGAAGTAGAATGTAGAACTACTTTCTTCTAAATTAGTACTTTACTAGAATTTGAGTTCTAGAGTAGATATAGAAAGAAGGCCAATGTTAGAGGAAGAAAGAGAGGAGGATAGCAATCCAGCTGCCTCAAAGAGGCCACACCCATAAAATAGAAAGGCTCAGTTAGATCTGATTTCTGATATAATTTTTTAGGTAATATTTGAGGAAAAGAGAAATTTTCCTGCAGGCTTTCTCTTCTGAGGGCAGCTGTGCATACGTGACCTGTCAATTGTGTTTCTTTTCTTAACCCAGTACAATTAGCATGTCAGTGGAAATTCTTCCAAAATTCTGATAAATGTGGTTGCTATTTTTATTTTTTTCTTCTCCCCACTGGTTATTAGGAATTTTTATGAAGATGCATGAGTAAATTCAAGCAAGATTTCCTGAGTTGATTTTATTAAGAAAAAGCACCAGAATAATTACTTTTTTTATAATTAATTTTTAAAAGAAGCTTAGATCACATAAATGTTACATAAAAAACATGAGGGATTTCCATATACCTCACTCCATCCCCCTCCCACATTTTCCCACTTTAACAACATCCTTCATTAGTGTGGTACATTTGTTAAAATTCATGAACCCATATTGAAGCATTGCTACTAACCATGGAAAACAGTTTACATTATAGTTTACACTTTGTTCCACATGATTTTGTAAGTTGTGACAAAATATACAATGGTCTGTATCTGTCACTGCGGTGTCATACAGGACAAATCCAAAGTCCCCAAAATGCCCCCATATTACACCTATTCTTCCCTTTCCCATTCCTCAGAATCTTTGGTGGCCACTGCCTTTGTACCAATGATAAGAGTTCTTTCATAGCTAGAATAATAATAAGTCTATAGTAGAATAATAATAAGTCTGCTTTAGTCCATTGTTCATTCCCAATCTTGAGGATTTGGGGATGGTGATGCCCATTCTGCCTTTAACTGAGAGGGGGCTTAGATACCATGGGGGAGATGGATGGATTGTTCTTGCTTGTAGTTGCAGACACTCTCTGTTCCTTGGGATGAACATTGTTCACCATCATTTCCTTGTAAAATATGTGTCTCATTCAATTTGTTGAGTAGTGTTAATATGATGAAAATGGATTATATCTTTGACTGTTTTCTAATCTTTTATCATTATTAATGTCCAAAGAGTGATACCTTCCAGGTTTCTCTTTCAGTCCTTATGTCACTGTTAAACTATGAGCCTACAAACCCAAAGACTTACTGAGAATCTCCACTTGTCCCCCAAACACTCAAGTCTTCTTCAAATGTGTTTCTCCTGCAATATCACCTAACTCAGTAAACACTGCCACAACCCCCTGCTCCATTAGGAAGATTAGAACCTTGCTTGTATTATTTGGCTTTTCCTTCTCCTTCAACAATAATCCCCAGTCATCACCAGGTCCTGTTGTTTCCTTAATACCATCTTTCAATCTTCTCACTTCACTTATTACACATATTCACAAATATTGCCCAAAACACCATAATTTATCACTTGGTCTATGACAACAATCTCCTAAGAGATCCTGTTGCACCCCTGTAATCTATAATATATTGAGCAGTTCCTGTTGCTCCCCCACAATCTATAATTTTACAGAGCACTATTTTTAGATAGGGCTACCTAAAAATTCTGGCACATGTCTAAGACTCATTAGCGTAAGGAAAAATCCAAATTCCTTAATGTGGCACAGAAGGTTTTTCATAAATTAATTGAAACCTAATTGCTTCTCTTGTAATTCTAGCACTTTTAACTGATCTCTAAATCCTATTTTGAGAGTTTCCACATTCTCTCATTTTTGTCATTACCAAACATATGTAGCATATGGTCTCCTGGGTTTTAGAGTGTCTGAGCCACATAATAGCAAGAGCCTGTGTCTTTGTGAAATAGAGAAACCTCAACTAAATTTCAGTGGAAGGTAATATAAACAAGAAATAAACTTTTATCATGTTATGTCACTGAGATGTGGTACTTGAATGTTACAGCAATTAGTCTACTACAGCTAATAAATTTGGGGTGATAAATTTCAATTATAAGAATAAAATCGTCAATAATAGATTGACTAAAACAATGGACTGAGCAAAAATAGGATATTTGGCATAAAGATCAAGTTCATGAATACTCCCAAATTTCAGTACAAAAGCAGAAATACATGAAACATATAATAAATGCTAATAGTAATGGGAAACTCCAGAACTAGATACATATATGTAAATTTGGTTCCATACACAGAAATATGAGAGAATGGAAAGGATAAAATCAAAGGGAAAAAATTTTAAGAAAAAATTATATCCAGTAAGACATGGAATTTCAATCTTAAAATTGTGCTGGAAGTTCTAGTTACAGCAATTAGGCTAGACAAAGAAATAAAAGGCACCCAAATAGGAGAGGAAGAAGTAAAACTTTCACTATTTGCTGCTGACATGATCTTACATCTAGAAAATCCTGAAAACTCCACAACAAACCTACTAGAATTAATAAACAAGTTCACCAAAGTGGGAGGATACAATGTTAATATGCAAAAATCAATAGCATTTCTATACACTACTGATGTGCAATTTGAGGAGGAAATCAGAAAAAAAAATTCCACAATCAAATATTTAAGAATAAACTTAACCAAGGACATAAAGGACCTATATTCAGAAAACAAAAAAACATTGCTAAAAGAAACTGAAGAAGACTTAAATAAATGGAAGAACATTCCATGTTCATGGATTGGAAAACCAAATATTCTTAAGACGTCAATTCTACCAAAACAGATTTACAGATTCAATGCAATCCCAATAAAAATTCCAACAGCGTTTTTTGCGGAAATCAAAAGCCAATAATCAAATTTACTTGGAAGGGTAAGAGACCCCTAATAGCAAAAACTGTCTTTAAAAAGAAGAATGAAGTTGGAGGACTCTTACTTCATGACTTTAAAGCATATTACCTAGCTTCAGTGGTAAAAACAGCATAGACAGACAGATTGACCAATGGAACTGAATTAAGAACTCAGAAATTGACCCCTACATCTATGTCAAGTGAGTTTTGACAAGGCTATTAAGCCCATCCAGCTGGGCCAGAACATCTATTCAACAAATGGTACTGGGAGAACTGGATAGCCATATCCAAAAAAAAAAAAGAAAGAAGAACTCTATCCAACATATTATACAAAAGCAACTCAAAATGGATCAAGGATTTAAATACAAAAACAACAACCATAAAACTCCTAGAAGAAAATGTAGGAAAACATCTTCAAGAATATGTGGTAGGTGCCAGTTTCTTAAACCTTACACCCAAATCATGAGCAATAAAAGAAAAAATAAATAAATTGGACCTCCTCAAATTTAAACACTTTTGCACCTCAAAGGGCTTTATTAAAAAGGTACAAAGCAGCTGACTCAATGGGAAAAAATGTTTGGTAATCACATATCTGTTAAGGATTTAATATCCATGATCTATAAGGAGATCATACAACTCAACAATTAAAAGACAAAGTATCTGATTAAAAAATGGGCAAAAGACTTGAAAAGACAACTGTGCAAAGAAGAAATACAAATGGTGAGGAAACACATGAAAAAATGTTCAACATCACTATCAATTAGGGAAATGCAAAACAAAACTGCAATGATATCATTTCATACCTATTAGACTGGTTGCTATTAAAAAGTTGGAAAACTATAAAAGTTGGAGAGGATGTGGAGAGATAGGAATGCTTATTTACTGTTGGTGGGAATGTAAAATAGTACAGCCACTGTGGAGGACTGTTTGACAGTTCCTAAGGAAGTTGAATATAACTTGCCATGGGACACTGCAATACCATTGCTAGGTATATACCCAAAAGAACTGACATCAGTAACACAAATAGATATCTGCACACCAATGTTCATAACAGCATTATTCACAATAGTCAAAAGTTGGAAACAACCCAACTGTCCATCAACTGATGAATGGATAAAAAAATAGTGGCGTATACACATGGTGGAATATTATGCAGTGGTAAGAAGAAATGAAGTTGTGAAACATATGACAACATGGATTAACCTGGAGGATATTACGTTGAGCGAAGCAAGCCAGACACAAAAGGACAAATACTGTATGAATGCTCTATTACGAACTAAATATATTATATGAAATATAAATATATTATGTGAAATATGAATATGGGTGAAATTGTTTATATAAGATCATTTTTCCTTGAAGCTGAACAAATGTAAGTTAATACTACACAATGTTAATATCAGACAAAAAAGAACATTATACTAAATGAAGGAGACCAGATTCAGACTACTACATATTGTATGGTTCTATTTATATAAAATGTAAATATAAATCAATTCATAAAGATGAAAGATTAGTTGTTGTGTAGTTCTGAGGAAGGAATGCTAAGGGGTTTGGAGGCTTTCTTTTTGGAGTAATGAAATTGTTCTAGAAGTTTTAAGATGATGAATGTACAACATTTTGATTATTCTAAAAGCCATTGATTATAAACTTTGGATAGAATAGCCAGAAACAGCTCCTATGTAGTGAGGAAAGCATAGAGAGATTGAGAGGTGAGGAATTTTCTTGTTTGTTTCTTTGTGTTTTTTTGTTTTTTATTATTAATATTGAAATAATGAAAATGCTCTAATAATGATTAAAGTGATGAATGCACAACTATGTGGTTATAGCAAATACTATTGATTGTACACCTTTGAGGAATTGTATGCTTTATTAATACGTATCAATAAAATTGATTTAAAAATTTTTTTAATTGTTTACCCAATGGAGAGCAGAATAAATTGCAAGACAATAAGCAGACTTGTCCTTGTGCAATATTAGAATTCCAAAGACAAATGGATCCTAAATGCTTATAAAATAGAGAGGGAAAAAAAAGAAGAAAACAAGAGAAATTAACTTTCCACTTAACAACACTGAGTACAAGAACAGTAGATGCCTTTAAAGAGATGCGAGAAAATAATATTCACTACAGAAATTTTGTAATTGGCCAAACTATAAACTGATAAGACAGAAGCAAACATTTTCAGATAGATAAGAACTAAAAAAGTTTTTTTTATTAACATTTTCTATGAAAATTACTTAAGTATACATTTCAGAAAAACAAAGACAAAAAGCAAGAAATAGAAATACTGATTATCAAGAAACTGGAGGGAAAAAGGAGGCAATAAAGGGAAAATAGTTGTATTTTCCCCACTGGAGCTATGGATACAGATTCGTGTGGGAAAGAGAGGTACTCAATATAATAAGTAGATGTTTAATTATACACAAAGTAAACTTAGGTACAATATAAAGATAAATTAATGCTTTAGAGATAAGGAAAAAGGGGTACCTAAAAACTCCATAATAAAAAAAAATAAATAAAATATAGTTTTATTTTGTAAGTTTATACAAATTTATGAAGTAAACTAAAATATGGTTAGATGTTAAAGATTGATGTAAGTAATATCTATTTGCCTTTGGAACTATTGCATTTGCTTTTCAGTAACAGAAAAGGCTATTTATACCTAACACATTATTTGTTCCAACAATAAACATTATATGAATGTAATAGTGAAATACAATGAATTAATGTTTTTCTCCTTTATAATCAACTTATAAACAAGGCACAGAAGTTTCAGTTAACATATTGAACATAATGAAAATACTAACATCCTTGAGAACGTAAACAAAAGCATCCCAGACCCAGGGTGATCAATGGAAGGACCAGAGAAAGGGCTGAGCTAATGAGAATATTAATAACTTCATTATATGTACGTAGAATAAATATACTGAATAACAAAACATTATTATTACTTACCTATTATTTATAGTAAGAAAAGACATGTAGTTAACAATTAAGGCATTGATATAACAACTTAACATTGGGAAGAGAAGGAAAAATTGAAAGTGAAAAGCACTGTATGTGAGCTACCTTCTCTCATCTTGTTCAGCAGAGCCAATAGATAAATTGAAAATATTATTTAGCTTGTGATGATAAACAGGAGAGGGATTTTTTTTTTTTTGCAAAGAGAGAATTTAAATAAGGTATTAAATTTGATAAGGGAGTGTGTTGGATCCTTTTAATTTTAAACATATACTTGATGGAAAAAAACAAATAATGGATTTTAGCATATTTTAATATCAGTATTAAAATTAAAGACATTTGACAGACTTGCAGAAATATTTACCACTTAGCCAACAGATGATTTGTGTCCATCATACATTTGAAAAAAAGAGTCAAAGATTATAGATAGAGAAATTAGATTAAATCTACAAAATCAATTCCAGGTCACTTCTAAATCTGAACAGGCAAATAAGAAAAACAATAATGTTTTTATTTTTCCCATTATGTTTGGAAAGCTAAGAAATTTAGCTCAAGGTATAGAGAAGAAACATTTAGAGAAAATACTGGTGAACCAATAAATTTGAAATGTTTCTGCAAGGAAATCAGTCATTAATCAGCTAACCTTAAAACCCCAAATATTCATACATAATAATTCCAATATTGAAAAACCTTTCTAAATATACTTGCTCATGTAAATAAATATGCAAAATTTTGTTTTATTATTGTGAATTTTTTTGTTTTATTAAACATTTAAAGACAATAAAAACATTAATCAATAGGGGAATGTTTAAACAACATAGGGCCTGATATAGAATAACATGGAGCCATTACATACAAAAACAAAATAGATTGATATTAAAAAATTTATAAGGAAAAAATAATTAAAAAAAATAAACAAGTTTTGGAACATGAGTATGTAAAAATCTCATTAATGTAAAAATATATCTAAGAATATATGTACTTTGCATGTATCTATAAATGCATAAAATAGGACCTGGAAAGGTATATCTCATCTTATGAAACAGTACCCTCTGGGAAGGCAAATATGGGTGGACTCTGTATATATTTTTATCATTTGAATCTATTTTGATACAAATGCATTGTGTATAACTATTGTAATTTTAATCTCACAGGACCCCATCCCTGTTATGTTGTTGCCTTTCTCTGCCTAGGAGGCCTTACATGCACCGATAAACTAACATAAGAATTTCAGGAATCCCTGGGTGGTTTCTCAGTCACATTGGATACCTAGCATATTAAACATATTGTATTTCTAGTAATCAAATTAAGTGGCCTTAGGAGATCTGTGTCATGCATTTAAAACAGACTTTGGAGACAAAATGTGGCAGACATTGCCAAAATATGAAGATAAGAAAAGGAAAACAATTCTTCAAATATTTTTCACAACAGTTATTACATACTTGCTATAAATGTAAATTTATTTTGTAAATCACAGAATATTTATTACACTCATGAGTGGTGGCACAATTAAGGAGAATAAGATCAAATATCAGAAAAGAGGTATAAAGGTGCACAATAAAAATGTTGCTTTAAGAAGATGGCTGAGGAGGGAAGATGGAAGTCCAGAGCTCAGTCTTTCCAACAGAACAACTATTAAACAGGCAAAGACTATCTGCAACAACTTTTTTGAAACTCCAGAGGCCAGAAGAACATTGAACAGTATCCAGGGAAGAGCAGGAGAAAAAGGCTGATAAATTATGGTAAAGAACAGTAAATTTCTCTCTCTCTGCAGTGGCTACCAGTACTCATCCCCCATTCTTGCAGCAGGCTACCTTGGGTCCAGCCTCTAGCTAGCTCACTGGTGACAGAAAGGGACATAAATATCCTCTTCCCCAAGACCAGGGTTGGGCACAAGCGATCACTGATCATGGCTTTTGATTAACAACTTTGGATGACTGGGAACCCAGCTGTGAAGGCAGCTATTGTTTCAAAACAATTCTGGACAAAGGCAGCTGCAGCCATTGTTTCAACAAAGGCCATGATGGAGGAGAATTAATAATGCTAAGCTTCTTTGGATTGTGAGGTACAGTTATTTGAAAGGCTGTGCTTGCTAGGTAGGAAAAGAATGTTCACCCTTGGGGTGCCATGGAGTAGTCTCTTGGCACCCTTCCTGATTCCTTCCCCAGGGCACTTTTTAGTGGGTCTGTGCCTCCTTTGTGGTACCCTCACTGTGTTTCAGTTAGGAAAAATTGATTCTGGAAAGTTCTCTCAGGTATATCTTTCATACCAGAATTTGCCCTCCAGGCAGAAGCAGCTCGAGACAACAAAAGTAGTGTAAGAATCTATAGAGGACAGTCGGGGGGGGAAGGCTTGACAACTTCAAACACCTTGGAGAGGAAGATCTGTCTCCTGGGAAACATAGAAGACAACCAAACTCTTGTATGCAGGGGAATTCCAAAACAACTAACAAGCAAAACATAGGACAAGACCCAGGCCCAGAAAGACAGAGAAAACCCTGAACGTGGCATTTGCCTTAGGCATATCTTACTGTTAGGAGGGCTGGAGTTCAAGAAAACCTCTACCTTAACACCAGCTGGTTACAAAATCAACAAACAGATATCTCATGGAATAAATCCCAGAGTTAACATTTTAAACTATTAAAATGTATGGTGTGCAGGGGAGAGGCCAAGATGGCGTTAGTGTAGGAGGGCACACACTGAAAGCTCCCAGAGCAAGGTGGATTGTGGACGGGGTCCTGCCTGGGGGTCTGTGCTGTGCACGCATGGAGTGAGAAGCTTGGGACATCTATCTGCGTGGATCAACTGCGTGGATGGAACGGTAGAGATACGTGAGTTTTAAGGCTGCTGGTGGTGGTTGGCACAGACGGCAGAGCCCCGCGGTTAGGGAGAAAAAATAAAATAAAATAAAACGACCACTTGGAACCGCGAGCAGGGCGAGAAAGTTTTATTTTCTGGGGATCTGGCTGCCTGGCGCCCCTTGGACCTTGTGTGAACAGAACAACCGAGCTAATCAGCACCTGATGAACCGGAAGGGGCATTCTGGTCGGGGGACGGAGCTGATTTCCCTAGTGGCCCAGGGATAAGACCCAGGACACTGCGGAGCCAGGAAGAAGGGACACTCCCCAAAAGAGGGTGGGTTCTGTTGGAGGACAGGGAAGGGAATTTTTTATTTTTAGACATCGATCTGGCTGCCTACACCGCCCCATAGCTTTGGGGAGCAGATAAGCTGACCTGAAGCAGCATCAGGCTGAGAGCAGACGCGAATCTGCACTCAAACTGATTTACTTAGCAACGCGGTGACGCTGGTGCTCGGCTCCAGAAGGGGCGGAATCGGCCATCTTTAGCACTCTGCACTGACTAACATCAGAGCTACAGCTACCCTGGGGAGTCCAGGAAGTCAGACGTGCTTCATTAATTTCCACGGGCCCAGCTAGGGTCCCTTCCGTAAGGGGGTTGGTCTAGAGGAGGAATTATTTTGGGTCCTGTATTTCGCTAAAAAAATAAAAATTAAAAAAAAAAGTGAGAAGGTCAATTCAATAAATGAAAATTAAATTCTTTCTAATTTAGTTTAATAGCTGAAAGTTGCTTCAGGACCTGCATATAGAACTCTGCGGGAAAATTGATAAACACAAGTAGGCAGAGAGGATCCAGGTGGACCTTAGGGGAAAAATTGACCGCCCTTAGCTCTGTTTGACTGCTTGCCTGTGTGGATCTTTGGTTTCTCTCTGTTTCTTTCTGGTCTTTTGCTATTCTTTCCTCTTTCCTCCCCCCTTTCTTTTTTCTTCCATTTTTTAAAAAATTAGGTGCTGCTAGCTTGTCGCATCTTTGCTGTGCTTCTTTTTCAGTAATTTCCCACTCGCTGTATATATTGATTCTGTATTACAAACTATCGCTTATCCTCCCTGCATCTTTCTGCCTTCTGTTTTCTGTTGTGGCTCTTAGAGACAACATTTTTTCATAGGCCCACAACTTAAGAGTGTCAATTTCTATTCCATCTATTTTGTTTTCATCTTTTTTTTATTAGTATTAACTTTTTCCTTTCAGATATTTCTTTACTATTTCTCTCCCTCCTCATAATTCTAGCCTTCTAAATCACTATAAATATATTCCTCCATTTGTTTTCCCAGTCCATTGTAGGAACTCCATTTTTTTCCCTAGTACTCTACACTGCCTACACAAGTTAAATATTCATCTCATTAAGTCTCATTTTGCCCCTCTTCGAACTTTTATCAATATTACTATTATCCTTCTACCTTCCTTATATCTTTTCCTTACATCTTTTGATTCCTCTGGCCCTAACCTTTTGCCTTCAAGGGAACATACAAAGAAGTAAGGAAATAAAATAAGAAGAAAAACTGCCAAAGAGAAAACTTAACTCACACGCAGAGCCAACAGCTAAATAAAACTCTAGAGCATAGAGAAAAGCTAATCAACTGAACAAACCCATCAAGATAATATGATGGCCAGAGGGCAACAAAAAAATACAAATGACTCTGAGAAACAGGAAAACATGGACCAGTCCAATGAACAAAATAAAACCAGGAAGTGATGCAGAACATCGAACAGAACTAATCAAAGCTATCCAAACAAATATCATGGACCAACTTAAAGAACTGAAGGAAGAGATTAAGGATATAAAGAAGACACTGGGAGAACATACTGAAGAAATAGCAAACATCCTGAAAAAGTTAATGGATATGATGGTGAACAATGGCACAAGCCAAGAAATGAAAAAGACACTGGACTCACATAACAGCAGATTTGAACAGGCAGAGGAAAGAATTAGTGATATGGAAGATAATACAGCTGAAATCAAAGAGATAGTAGAACAGATAGACAAAAAGATAGAAAAAATCCAGCATGGACTCAGGGAATTAACTGATAATACAAAATGCACAAACATACGCATTATGGGCATCCCAGAAGGAGAAG
>JAKSZT010054524.1:1541790-1558899 GCA_026826555.1 Tolypeutes matacus | reverse complement strand
TTCATCACATCTAGACTTGCCCTATAAGCTTAGGTAAAGGTTTTTCTTCAGACTGAATGGAAAGGACAATAGACAGTGGTTCAAAGCAGCATAAAGAAATAGAGACCTGCAGTAAAGGACACCATTTGGGAATTATAAATGCCAATATTATTGTAAAGTATTGTTTGCTATGTAATTCTACCTCTTACTTCCTTCAGATGTTAAAATGCACATTCATAAAAATTAATGATGAATATGTGGTTTTAGACATACAATAGACAAAGACATAAGTGGTAATACATACACATAAAAAAGGTGCGGAAGACAAAAAGTAGAGGAAAAATATACCATTAAAGTTAAGTTGTATCAAATCAAACATGATTGTTATATATTTAGGATGTTAAGTTTTAACCCTATCATAACCAGTAGGAAAATAGATGAACAAAAATATCCAGATAGAAAAGAGAAGGTCCTCAAAATGATACAACACAAAAAATCAAATAAACATAAAAGCAGGTATTAGTGGAAGAATTGAGGGACAAACATAGGTATAAGACATACAAAAGATAAATAGCAAGCTGGCAGAAGAAAGACCTGCATTATCAGTAGTAGTTTTGAATGTAAATGGATTAAACTGGCCAGTCAAAAAGCAGAGGTCAGCAGAATGGATCAAAAAAGCATTAACCAATTATATGTGGTCTGTAAGAAACTCACCTTAAATTCAGAGATACAAGTGGGTTGAAAGTAAATGATGGAAAAAGTATGCCAGGCAAGTAGTAATCAAAAGAGAGCTGGGGTAGCTATAGCTATATCAAATAAAATAGACTTTAAGTCAAAAACAGTTACAAGGGACAATCACAGGCACTGTATACTGATTAGGGGGCCAATCAAAAAAGAAGATATAACTATTGTAAATATATAATGACCTAACAGCAGAGCCTGAAAATACATGAAGTAAATTTTGAAAACTTCTTGCTGTTTTTTAAGATCTTTTTGGCTATTCGGTGCCTCTTACTCTTCCAAATAAATTTGATAATTGTTTTTTTCCACTTCTGCAAAAAAGGCTGTTGGGATTTTTATTGGGATTACATTGAATACGTAAACCAGTTTGAGTAGAATTGACATCATAATGATATTTAGTGTTCCAATCCATGAACCCAGAATGTCCCTCCATTTATTGAAATCTTCAGTTTCTTTTAGCAATATTTTGTAGTTTCCTCAATACAGGAACTTTATGTCCCAGGTTAAGTTTATTCCTAAATATTTGATTTAGTTACTATTGTAAATGAAATCTTTTTTTCTCATTTCCTCCTCAGATTGCACATCAGTAGTATATAGAAACTCTATTGATTTTTGCATACTAATCTTGTATTCCACCTCTGCTAAACATTCTGCTAGTTCTAGTAGCTTTGTTGTGGATTTTCAGGAGATTCTAGATATAGGATCATATCATTAGCAATTGGTGAAAGTTTTACTTCTTCATTTCCTATTTCATTGCCTTTTATTTCTTAATCTAGCATAATTGCTCAACCTAGAACTTCTAGCACAATATTGAATAACAATGGTGAGAATGGGTATCCTTGTTCCTTATCTTAGAAGGACATCTTTTTCAATCTCTTACCATTGAGCACAATGCTAACTGTAGGTTTTTCATATATGCACTTTACCATATTGAGAAAGCTTTCTTCTATTCCTATCTTTCAGAGAGTTTTTTTTTTTTTATCAAGAATGGGTGCTGTATTTTGTCAAATGCCTTTTCTGCATCAATCGAGATGCTCATGTGATTTTTCTTCTTCAATTTATCAATGTGGATTATTACACTAATTGATTTTCTTGTGTTGAGCCACGCTTGCATACCTGGGATAAAACCCACCTTGATCGTGGTGTATAATTCTTTTAATGTGCTTTTGGATTCTCTTTGAAAGAATTTTTGTTGAGGATTTTTGCATCCATATACATTGGAGATATTGGTATGCATTTTCTTTTTAGTAGTATGTATTTGGTTTTGGTATTAGGGTTATATTGGCTTCATAGAAGGAGTTTGGTAGTGATCTTTCCTTTTCAGTTTTTTGGAATAACTTGAGCAAGATTGGTATTAGATGATCTTTGGATGATTGGTAAAATTCACCTGTGAAAGCATTTGGTTCTGGGCTTTTCGTATTTGGGTGGTTTTTGATGACTGTTTCAATCTCTTCACTTGTGATTGGTTTGTTGAGGTCTTCTACTTTTTCTTCGGTCAGTGTAGGTGGTTTGTGTGTTTCTAGGAATTTGTCCATCTCCTTAACATTATCCAATTATTTGGCACAGAGTTGTTCATTGTTTCCTCTTATGATCTCTCTTATTTCTGTGGGGTCAGTGGTAATGTCACCCTTCTCATTTCTGATTTTATTTATTTGCATCTTCTCTCTCTCTCTCTCTCTCTCTCTCTCTCTCTCTTTCTCTCTCTCTCTCTCTTTTTTTTCCTTTGTCAGTCTAGCTAAGGGTTTGTTGATTTTCTCAAAGAACAAACTTTTGGTTTTGTTGATTCTCTCTATTGTTTTTATGTTCCTGATTTCATTTATTTCTGCTCTGATCTTCACTATTTCTTTCCTTCAGTTTGGTTTGTATATTAGCCAAAGGGGTGCTGATGAAATGTACCAGAACTCTGTTGGCTTTTACAAAGGACATTTATTTGGGACAATTACCAGGCCCTAAAGAGTAAGTTACATCCCTCACAAAAGTTTGTTGCCACATTTTGGAGCAAGATGGCTGCCACTCTCTGTGATGCTTCAGTCTTACTCTTCCTCCTAAGGCTTCGTGGTCCTAACTCCTTCCCATCTCAGCTGTAGACTAGCACAAGACCTGTCTCTCTCCCTGGGACTCATTTTTTTCCAGGCTTTCTCAGCTGTTCAAGGTTCTGTTCTCTTCAGCTGCAAACTAACAGGCAAGTGGCTCAGTCTCTCCCCAGGGCTCCAGCATCCAAAACTAAATTCTCTGTGTTTTCCTTCTCCATGTATTTACTTCTTTAATTGAGTATCCATTTATATAGACCACAAAGGGGAGGGTGGGGACTGAAACTGAATCACCCCTATAATGTGGTCAAATAAAAACCCTAATCTTGATTTAATAAAGTAAAAGTGATACCTCTGAATCTAATACAATTTAATACACCCAGTGGAACACACCCATTTACAAGCACATTCCAATATCTATTTTTGGAATTCATAAACAATACCAAACTGCCACAGTGTGTGATTTCTGTTCTTTTTCTAGTTCCTATAGGTATGCAGTTAGATCTTCAGTTTTAGCTTTCTTCTTTTTTTAATGTAAGGATCAAGAGCTATAAATTTCCCTCTCAGCACTACCTTCACAGTGTCCCATAGTTTTGTTTTTTTTTTAAGATTTATTTTATTTATTTATTTATCCCCCCTTGCTGCTTTTGCTCACTGTGTCCATTTGCTGTGCATTTTTCTGTGTCTGCTTGTCTCCCTTTTGTTGTGTCATCTTGCTATGCCAGCTCACTGTGCCACACGGGCTAGCTTGCCTTCACCAGGAGGCCTGGGGAATCGAACCCAGGACCTCCCATATGGTAAACGGGAGCCCAACCACTTGAGCCACATCCACTTCCCCCATAAGTTTTAATAAGTTGTGTTCTCATTTTCATTCACCTCTAGATATTTGCTGAATTCTCTTGCAATTTCTTCTTTTACCAGCTGATTATTTGAGTGTGTTATTTAATCTCCACATATTTATGAATTTTTCCTTTTTCCATCCATTAGTGTTTTCCAGCTTCATTCTTTCATAATCAGAGAAAATATTTTATGTGATTTTAATCTTTTTATATTTATTGAGACTTGTCTTATGACTGAACATATGGTCCGTCTTGGAGAAGGATCCATGAACACTTGAAAAGAAAGTATATCCTGCTGTTTTGGGGTGCACTGCTCTATAGATGTCTTTTAGGTCTAGTTCATTTATCATATTATTCAAGTTCTCTGTTTTTTTATTTATCCTCTGTCCAGATGTTCTATCCAATACTGAGAGTGGTATATTGAAATCTCCAACTATTATTGTAGAGACATCTATTTCTCCATTCAGGTTTGCCAGTGTGTGCCTCATGTATCTTGGGGCACTCAGTTTAGGTGCATACATTTTTAATATAGTTATTTCTTCTTGGTGAATTGCCCCTTTTATTAATATATAATGACCCTTTTCATCTCTTATAACAGTTTTGCATTAAAATCTAATTTTTCCAATATTAGTATTGTAATCTAGTTCTTTTTTTTGGTTACTATTTGCATGGAATATCTTTTTCCAAACTTTCCCTTTTAACCTGGGTGTATCCTTATATATGAAGTGGCTCTCTTGTAGACAACATATAAAAGGCTCATGTTTTTTATCCATTCTATCGGTCTATGTATTTTGATTTTGGAGTTCAATCCATTAACATTCAATGTTATTACTGTAAAGGCATTACTTACTTCATCCATTTTGTCCTTTGACTCAAAGTTGTCATATTTTTTTTCTGTTGTCTGTCTTCTTACCCTTTAATTTACTCTTCTTAATAATCTTCATTTCTAAACTCTTCTCCAAATCTCTGACCCTTGTTTTTTCCTTTCAGGCTGCAGCACTCTCTAGTATCTCTTGTAATACTGGTCTTTGGGTATCATAATCTACCAGTTTTTGTTTGTCTGTGAAGACTTTGAACTCACCCTTATTTTTGAAGGACAGTTTTGCCAGATACAGAATTCTTGGCTGGCATTTTTTCTCTTTCAGTAACTTAAATACATTATACCACTTTCTACTCATCTCATGGTTTCTGATGAGAAATCAGCACTTAATTTTGTCTAGTTTCACTTGTCTGCGATGCTTTGCTTTTTTCTTGCTGCTTTCAGAAACCTCTCTTTATCTCTGATATTTGTCATTCTGCATAGTAGTTGTCTAGGGGTAGTCCTATTCGAATTTATTCTGTTTGGGGTGAATTGTCCTTCTTTGATATTGATATTTATGTCTTTCATAAGGGTTGGGAAGTTATCAGTCATTATTTCCTCAAATATTCTTTCTGACTCTTTTTTGTTCTCTTCTCCTTCTGACACACTGATAATGTGAATGTTTGTGTGTTTCATATTGTCATTCAATTCCCTGAGACTCTGTTCCATTTTTTCTATTCTCTTCTTTTTCTTTTCTCCCATCTTTTCCAGTTCAGATGCTCTGTCTTTGAAATTACTAATTCTGTTTTTGAGCAATTCAAATCTGCTCTTATGTGCATCTAATATATCTTTAACCTCATCCATCAACTTTCATTCCCATAAGTTCTCTTACTTTTAAGGCAAGCTTTCAAATTGTTCTTTATGCTCACTCAGTTTCTTCTTAATTTCCTTTATTTCTTTAATCATATTTTCTTTAAATTCTTTAAAGTTATTTAGGAGATTTATGTAATTACCACTGATTAGTTTTCTTAAATCCTGTATCATTTCAATTATTTGGTCAGTTCTTTTGGCTGGGCCATGTCTTCCTGTTTCCTAGTATGTCTTGTAATTTTTTGCTGATGTCTAGGCAGTTGAATAGGTTAGTAAATTTACTTTTATGGCCAATATCTCTCTCTTGCCTATTTGTTTTTCATAGCTCTTCTTGGATATTTGGTTGAATTTATTCTAAGCCTTTAAAATTTCCCAGCTTAAGTAATCCAAATCATACCAGGGACTCACTAGTGGGGTACAGATTTTTTTCCCCAAGGGTTAGGATACGGAAAGGACTAAAAACAGCTTTTGTCCATCAATTTCCAGTCTGACCTGCAGATGGTGCTGATCAGCGCACCTTTCCATGGAGATGTTTAGGTCTGGGCTTTCCTATGTTCCTTCGTTGAATCTCCAGAGCAGAGATTTAAACACCCTCTGTTGGTTGAATTCACTGAAGAAAAGCCCCCCCACTCCTCCTCCCTTTTCCCTTAAAACAGCTGACAAGGAGGAAGATGTATGTTTCCTCTTAGTTGGCTGCAGTGAGCCAGGGGTTTTACCCTAGCTTAATATCATGATAACTTTTAAAATAAGTGAGTTACTTTTTTTATTATTTCATCTGGTTAGACACTAAAATACTAATACAATAAAGGACTTAAAAGTTTTTGCCACCATTTAGTCTGTTATTAGGACATGTCTTTACAGTGAGAATAAATAATTATTCAATAAATAAATTGATGACAAAACACAAAAAATTCATAATTTGGATTCCATTGGAATGAAAATAAAGGTCATTTTACTCATATTTTCAAAGTTGCTTATGTAAACAATATTTTCATACATTTTTGTAGATGTTTATAATGTATGAGGAAAGACCAGAATCTGAGGAACAGAAATTTAGGTTTCTCCTTTGAATCATCTTCATCTCAATTAACACTGTTATTCATCAAAAAAACTTCACTATAATAATATTTGAAAAGCTCTCCTATATAGTGACAGAATTAAAATTTGTCAGATGAGAATGAAATTTAAAATATTCTACTACAGAAAACAATGAGATCATAAGTTTTATAATTTTACAAACTTGAGAATACTTTAAAAAATAATATTTATGCAGAAAATTTTTAGAAAATGAGTAAAATATATGGCTTTTTTATTGAAATTGTGTTTTAAAAATAAAATCTAGTATTGTCAAGAATGAAATTTCTAAAATGAAAGGTATTATTTATAAGAGAAAATGAAATGATGGTAGTCACCATTAAAATATGGTTATCATTACAATAGCATTCTGTTTTCTATATATAAAACTATATGTAGAGTTAACTAACACAATTTCTTCTGGCTATGAAATAGAAACTTTTGTTCATTCATTAGATTTATCTGTGCTAAATTTTTATGAGAGTAAGAACTATATTACCTGTACATGAAGTACACAGAAAATGAGTAAATTGAATGTTTTGTTTTCTATTTTTTTTCACATTCTAATATGAAGAAAACCAGTTTTTAAATTTGGGAGTGAGTTGAGCTCAAGCAATGGAAATGTTTTTTTTTTTGTGAAATACAAATGTTAAGGCCTCCATCATTGGTTTTGTCTTGGGGAGTACAAAAGGTCATAACAAGAATGGGTAAATGCTTTTTGATGATGAGAATGTTGTTATCTGGCCTAATCCTGTATCTTTATATGGTCTATTAGTTGAGAGTTATGAAAGAAGATAAGTTGTTAGAGAGCTGAGCCTAACATGATATGGATCAGCTGGAAGGGAAATAAGGCAATGAAAACAAGAAGATAATGGAGTAGGAAAACGAAGAGAAACTCTATTTTGACAGATAAAGCCTAACCTAAGTTAAGTACAATAATATTTGTAATGAGAAGTATAATATAAATAATAATGTTGAGACTCTAAAACACAAGAGAAAATTGAGAAATGAATCAGGTTCATTTGGAAACTCTCTTCTTATATTCACTAAATAATAAACATGCAAAAGAAAGATGACTATCATTCGAAGGCATGTCTATATGGGGTGCCACAGTATGTTTTATGACCCAAAGCATTTGCCTTGCTTCTTTTTCTCAGTGCATGAAATTCACAACTTTTCTTACCTCACTTCTAGTTTTATTTTCTCCACAGGGCTTATCCTTCCAAATTTACAGTATGTTGAATTTATGTGCTTACTTATTTTATTTTTAGTTTCCTCTCTTAGAATGTAAGCTTCGTGAGGGCAGGGGTTGTCTGTTCTAAAACGTACTACTGTAGCAGAAATGCCTCTATCAGTAAGTACTCAATAAATATATTATGAATGAATGAAAGGATTATGTTTTTCAATAAACTTTATTATTGTAAATGCACATATACCTAAATGATTTTTTAGAAGCATCTTACTTTCATCATGTGGTTATATACTATAATTTAAAATGGGATTGTCTTTTTTCATGGAATTACTTTTAAAGTTGCAAAGCTGTAAGCCACAACCATTTCTAAAATTGAAGTCACAAAGTTTTTATTGTCTGAGTATATTAGTCAGCCAAAAAGGTGTGAAGCAAAATGCCAGAAATATTTTGGCTTTTATAAAGGGTATTTATTTGGGGTAGAAGCTTACAGTTACCAAGTCATAAACCGTAAGTTACTTCCCTCACCACAGTCTATTGCTATGTGTTGGAACAAGATGGCTGCCTATGTCTGCAAGGATTCAGGTTTCCTCTTCTTCTTAATGTTCCATGGTCCCAGCTTTTTCCAATATCACCTGTAGACTGAGATAAGTCTCATCTCTTTTCCAGGGTTCATTTCTCTCTGGGCTTAGCTTATCTGCTCTCTCCAAAAGGCCAGCTGTAACCTATCAGGTGAATGGCTTGTCTCTCTTCCTGGGGCCTCTGCCATGTCTAATGGAGCCTTCTCTCTTTCCTCATGCATCTGCTCTGTGTATTTACTTCCTGGGATTCCAGCATTCAAACTCCAACTAACTCCTCTGCCTTGTCATTTTCTCTGTGAGTCTCTGCCCACCAAGGGGGTGAGACTCAATGTCCTACTGATGTGGCCCAATCAAAGTCCTAATCATTAATATTTAATAATAATTTAAAAAGTGAAACTTCTGAAGGTAATACAATCTAATAGTCTGAGAGGAAAAGACCAGTTTACAAATACAATCCAAAATCTATTTTTGGAATTCATAAACAATATTAAACTGCTACACACCACCCCCTGAATTCCAAAAAGATATTACAATATTCAAAAAAAACTTAAATCAGTACAAAGCTAAGTAAAAATCATCTCACAGTCAGTTAATAGAAATACAGTTTGTCTTATTGCAAAGTGCCATCTGGCTGTAGACCTCTGAAACTTACAAAACAATTTATCTGCTTTTAATACATAAATGGACAGACAAAGGATAAACATTTCCATTCCCATCAGGAGAAATTGGGAGGGATACAGTTCAGTAAATCTGCAGTGCATAGTTCATTAGATGTCAAAATTTAAGAGTCATTCTCAGGATAATGGTTTCTTCTCCCTGAGGTCTCATGGGGAACCGCACTTTCCACAGGTTTGCCTAATGGCCATTTTCTTGGTTCCACCCTCATCAAGCATCTGGGTGGCAACCAAGCTCCAGAACTTACCTCTTAGTGCATTGGGGTGATTGCCACACTTTACCAAATCCTTGAGTTAGACTCATAACCTCCCTAGTACAGTGAAGTGAAGACAACATTTTCCCTCATCTTTGACATACAAACCCAACCCTTTTAGAGCAACAAGTTGGTGATCTGGCCTTCCCTAATCCATGGAGGATAGGCACATCCTTCTCAAACCTATGAAGTGGTGACCTTAACTTGACTAATCCTTGAAGAATGTCCTCCACCCTCTCTGTACCCTGGGGTGGCACTACTTTCCCTGAATAGTGGGTGGGAGCATCCACCTTCTTCAACTGCTGGACAAACTCACCCTTTCTGTACACAGGGGTGGAGTTCCTCTCTTGGCCTGAGATGTCTTAATTCCAGGTCTCAGCTTTCATGGTTTTCCTTTTAAAGTTGTTTTACTTTCAATCTCTCCCTTCCATATCCCCTTTATTCCAGGCTAAAAGTGATTTTGTTCATACAGCTCTCTCAAAAAGTTTGTTGGTTTAGCATCCAGGAAGCAGGAGTCCAAGCCATGAGGCAGTGAGACTTTCCACAAGTCTTTCTTAGATAACTGCATTTTCAATCCTGATTTACCAATTCCCAGTTTAGTTAAGTCATCAAATGGGGCACTATCATCTGGGGGCTTGATTTCCAGAGGCTTGGAATTTCCAGAATCAGTTTCTGGTTTCAAAGTTGTACCCAACAGTTTAATTCTCAGCTTATTTTCTCTCATCTAACATTTTAATATAAGTTGCAAGGAAAAGCCAAGCCACATTCTCTGAATTTACTTTGGAAAATTCTTCAGCTAAATGTTCAGGCTTGCCATTTTCAAATTCTGCCTTCCATATAACATCAAGTGTCAATATTGCTAAGTTCTTTGCAACTTTAAGAGACAGAGTGCCTTTCTTCCAGTTCCCAATAATAGTTTGATCATTTACTTCTAAGGCCTCATAAAAAGTCTCTTCAAAGCACTCTAGGCCTTTTCTATCAAACATCTCACAATTCCTACAAAAAAGACTCCTTACTCATTTATAAAAGTATTCCAGTATTTTGGTAATTGCAAAAGCACAACCCCACTCTCTGGTACCAAATTCTGATTAATGAGCTAAAGGGGTACTGATTCAAAATACCAGAAATCTATTGGCTTCTATAGATGGTATTTATTTGGGTTAGAAGCTTACAGTTACCAAGCCATAAAGCGTACATTACTTCCCTCACCAAAGTCTGTTGTCATTTGTTGGAGCAAGATGTCTGCTGATGTCTACAAGGGTTCAGGCTTCCTCTTCCTCTTAATGCATCTTGGTCCCAGCTTCTTCCAATATCAACTGTAGACTGGGATAAGTCTTGTCTCTCTCCCAGTGTTCATTTCTCTCTGGACTTAGCTGCTCTGCTCTCGCCATAAGGCTAGCTATAAACACTCAGGTGAATAGCTCGTCTTTCTTCCTGGGACTTCTGCCATGTCTAATGGACCCTTCTCTCTTTCCTTGTATCTGCTTCTCTGTGTATTTATGTCCCAGGGCTCCAGCATTAAACTAACTCCTCTGCCTTGTCATTTTCTCTGTGAGTCCCTGCCCACCAAAGGGGCAGGTACTCAAGGTCCTAGTGACATGGCCCAATCAAAGCTCTCATCATAATTTCACCAAATAAGAGTGAAACCTCTGAAGATAATACAATCTAATATTCCTAGAGGAACAAACCAATTTACAAATGCAATCCAATATCTATTTTTGAAATTCATAAACAATATCAAACTGCTACACTGAGATTTTACCTTACTTCATACTTCCATGGATGCTGATAGGACATGAGACTCTGGTGTCAGAGAATGACAACAATATTATTAACAGCAAAAGTGGTAGTAAGGGCATCAGCATATTTGCATTGTTTACCTGAAACACATCTTTCATAGTGATGACATAGATATTATCAGATAGATGCCTGAATACAGAGGGGATTGTGTTAATGGAAACAACACTGATCTTGAGCATCCCATCATTTTATAGCAAGTAGCCTCCTCTTTGTCCCATAAGGTAACATTAACTCATAAATCAAGGTTGCTCACTGCAAAAATAATCCCAGAAATGGCTTTGGTAAAGAGCAGTCAGGGGAGAAAGCATGTTTAAAATGGAGATTTACAAACCACTCCCTCCTCTAGAAAAAAACATAAGACTTGGAAAAAGAGATTGTAACTAACTAGGTGGTGAACCTGGAACCCATAAAGAATGAGTATTTAGAATAGTGCCAGTGGAAACAAGAAATGACAGGGGAAGGAAGAGGTTTTGTAAGTGAATGCATGAACCAATACTCATCCTCCATCTCAGAGTCCCGTGGTAACAGCTCTGGAAATGGCTGTGTAAAAAGCTGCAGCTGCAGCAACATGGCCCAGAATCCTGGATTAGCTGTCTGGGGACAGGTTTGGGAAAAGAAACCTTTTTCTCTGCAAGTGGGGGTTGAAGGTCAGGGTCAGTCTGGGAAAACCCGAGTGTCCAATGTGAACATTGACCTCAGTTTTGGTCCTCTGGGCAGCAGCACTTCAAGCCTCCCACCAGCATCCACCTGGACATAGAGAGCTGGTGCACCTTCTTTGGTTGTTTTTTTTTTTTTTTATTTCTTCTGTGTTTGGACATTTTCATCTGGTGGATTCCTGAAAGCCTAGCAAAGACACTGGCCTTGGTTTCAACCCTTTCCACAGCAGTGGCTTCTGGCCTCACACCAGCATCTACCAGGACTTAAAGACCCAGTGCACTTTTTCACTGCTTGGGTTTCTTCTTTATCTTTCTTTTCTTGTTTAATCTGATAGATCTCTAAGGGCCCAGTGCTGATGCTAGCCTTGGTTTCGCTCAAGAGTATTGTTACAGTTGGTCACTTTGATGTAATTATGAATTCCAAAAATATAATTGGATCATGCTTATAAACTGATCTGTTAATCTTGGCATGATTAGGTTAGGATTAGGGCATTGAGCCCCACCCCTTGGTGGGTGGGGAATCGCATATAAAAGGCAAGGCAAAGGACAGTTGAAGAAGTCTTTTGAGAAGCAGTTTTGATGTTGGAAAGGCCCCAGGAGAAGAGAAGTAAGCCGTTCACCTGATCGTCTACAGCTGACCTGTGGAGGAAACAGGAGCTAAGCCCGGAAAGAAACACAGCCCCGGGAAGAGAGGAACCCCAGAAGCCTGAACCCTGGCAAATGCCGGCAGCTGTTTTGCTCTAACATGTGGCAATGGACTGTGGTGAGAGAAGAAACTTAATGCTTTATGGCCTGGTGTCTGTGGACTTCTACCCCCAATAAATACCCTTTATGAAAACCAACCCATTTTTGGTATTTCACATTAGCACCCCTTTGGCTGACTAATACAAGCATCTATGAGGACATAAGCATAGGGGGACAAAAAGAGCAATGAAACTTTTTTTCTTTATTTTACTTTTTGTTTCTTTTTCTTTGTCTATTTTGTAGTTTTGAATTTTCAGGCCCTTGAGGGATGAGTAGGTACACTGGCCTCAGTTTGGGCCTTGGTGGCAGCAGCTTCTGGCTTCGCATTAGCACATAACAAGAGATTTGGAGAAGCAGTGCATTTCATTTTCTTTTCATATTGCAACTTAGCCTAGTGTTGGATAGTGCCTAAGAGTTGCCTCCTAAGAGAGGCCACATTGCTCAAATGTGGCCTCTCTCTAAGCCAAACTCAGCATATAAATGCATTACCTTACCCCCAGCATGGGGCATGACTCCCAGGGATGAGCCTCCCTGGCACTGCGGGATAATTAACAAGCACCAGCTGGTGATATAACTGGAAAAGGACCTTGAATAAAAGGGGGAAAGGTAAAGACAAATGAGGTATATGGCTAGGAGACTTCAAAGTGAGTCAGGAGGTCATCAGAAAGGTAACGCCTATGCATGTCTTAGCAGGATCTCATAAATGGTCACAGTAGATACTACCCAAAATAGTGGGCATCCTGAGGGCTCTGGAGACACCCAGGACCTAAAATCATGGCAGATAGCTCCAGAGTTTGGTGTCTTTCCAGTGGCTCTACTTTGGAGTTTGTGCTCCTGAGTGTGAAAGAGTTGGACTCAGATCTGACTTCTCTACACATGCCTCTTCTGTCCCTGTTATTTGAACCTATATTTGGTGCTGGAGTTGGTAAGTGTAAGTCCAAGAGACTTTAATCCCTGGGCCGTCCATGTGCCAGCTGGGCCCTGAAATTCAACAGAGTTGCAATACGTGCTCCAGTTCATTTGACTCACCCAGGACAACTAACAAGGAGATGATGATGGACAACAACCATCCCAAGGAACCAAGAGAGTCTACAACTCCAAGCAAGAGGGCCCCATCCATCTGCCTCATGGGATCAAAGTCTCCTCTCAGTTAGAGGTGGAGTGGGCAATACCATCCCAGAATCCTCAGGATTTGGGAATGAACTACGGACTAAAGTAGACTTACTGTTATTCTACTACAGACTTATTGTGATTCTAACAATGGAAGAACCTATATCATTCATGTGGAGGTAGTGGCCACTAGAGGTTCTGAAGGCAGGGAGAGGGAAATACTGGTGAAATATGGGGACATTTTGGGGACTTGGGAATTTTCCTGAATGACATTACAATGACAGATACAGGCCATTACATACCTTGCCATAGCCTACAAAACTGTGTGGGAAAGAGTGTAAACTACAATGTAAATTATAATCCACGTTTAGTGGCAATGCTCTACAATGTTTTCATCAATTATAACAAATGTACCACACTAATGAAAGATGTTGTTAATGTGGGAAATGTGGGAGGTGTAGGAAGCGGGTCATATGGGAATCCCCTATATTTTTATGTAACATTTATGTAATCTAAATACATTTTTTTAAATTAAAAACTATATTTAAAAAAATAAATAATTGTTGTAGATTTCAATGCACCAATTTCAATACTGGATAGATCATCTAAACAGAAAATCAGTTAGGAAATAGAGGACCCAAGCAACACTATAAACCAACTACACCTAACTGACATATATAAAACACTTTACCCAACAAAAGTAGAATGCACATTCTTTTCAAATATACATGAATAATTCTTCAGGATAGATCATATGTTAGAGCACAAGAGAAGGCACAACAAATTTAAAAATATTGAAAAAAGAAAAAGCTACCTCTCTCACGAAATGGAGTGAAGCTAGAAATCTAGAACAGAAGAGAAACTGGAAAATTTACAAAGATATGGAAATTAAACATGACAGTCTTTAACAGTCAATTGGTTAAAGAAAAAAATTACAAGGGAAATTAGAAAATACTTACACATAAATGATAACAAAGACACACCAACCCAAAACTTATGGTATGTAGCAAAAGCAGTTTCAGAGGGAATTTTTACTTATAAATATTTATATTTTAATAAAAAGCTCCCAAATTAATAACCTAAGTTTATACCTTCAGGAACTAGAAAAGGAAAAGGAAAGTAAAATCAAATTTAGAAGAATAAAGGAAAGAATTAAGATGAGAGTAGGACTAAAACAAATAGAGAATAGAAAAACAGTTGAGAAAATATAAAAACAACAAAAAACTGGTTTTTGTAAAAATATAAATAAATTGACAAAATTTTAGCTGGACTGACAAAGGAAAAAAAAAGAGATAAGATGCAAATAATGAAAATCAGAAATGAAAATGGTTATATCACTATTGACCTTACAAATATAGAAAGGATTATAAAAGAATATTGTGAGCATTTTTATGCCAGGAAATGAGATAATGTAGAAGAAATTTAAAAATTCCTAGAAATACAATCAATTATCCAAACTGACTAAAGAAGAAATACAAAACATCAACAAATATACAAGGGAAGAGATTGAATTTATTATCAAAAAACTTCCACCAAATAAAAGTCCAGGGCCAGATGATTTGACAGGAGAATTCTATTAAACATTTAAAGAAGAATTATTACAGTCCTTATAAAACTCTTCCAAAAATGTTGAGTGCAAGGTATACTTTCTAATTCATTGTATAAAACCAGAATTATTCTGATTCCAAAGCTTGTTAAAGACATCACAAAAAGAGAAAATTGCAGACCAATTGCCTTTATGAATATAGATGCAAAAAATTTTAAAAATATTAGTGAATCAAACCCCATAGCATATTAAAATGTTATGCACTCTGTCTAAGAGGGATTCTTCTCAGGAATGCAAGGGTGGTTCAGCATATGACTATAAATCAATGCAATACACTACATAAGTAGAATGAAGGGGGAAAAAACATGATTATCTCAATAGATGCAGAAATATCATTCAACAAAATCCATAAAAAATTTCTTCATGAAAACATTTTGAAAATTAGGAAACATTCTCAACATGATGAATGCTATTTTCTGAAAAAGCCCAGAGTTCACATAATACTCAATGGTGAAAGTTTTAAAGCTTTCCCCATGAGATGAAAATTTAGACAAGAGCGCCCTATCTCATCACTGCTATTTAATATTGTACCAGAGGTTCTTGTCTGAGCAATTAGGCAAGAAAAAGAAAATAAAAGGTATCTAAATTGGAAAAGAAGTAGTACATTATTGCTCTTTGGCATATAATATGTTATTATTATTATTTTTAAAGATTTTATTTATTTATTCATTTATCCCCCCCTTGCTGCTTGTGCTCGCTGGGTCAGCTAACCACGCCGTTCGGGCGGGCTTGCCTTCACCAGGAGGCCCCGGGAACTGAACCTGGGGCCTCCCATATGTAAACAGGAGCCCTACTGATTGAGCCACAGCCGCTTCCCTATAATATGTTCTTATATTTAGAAAGTGCACATGAACCCACAAGAAAACTAGTAGAGCTAAGAAATGAATTCAGCAAAGTTACAGTGTACAAGGTCAACTTACCAAAAATATTTTTGTTCCTATACATTAGCAAATAACAATCCAAAGAGGAAATTAAGAAAACAATTCCATTTACAATGGCATTGAAAATAATAAACTTTCTAGGAATAAATTTAACTAGAATACTAAAGGCTTGGGTACTTTTCAGTACAAAATACTGCTAAAAGTAATTTTAAAAGAACTAAATAATTGGCAAGAAATACCATGTTCATGGATTAAAAGCTTTAACATTATTAACATTTCAAAACAACCCAAAGCAATCAGTGAAATTCCTTTTAAAATTTCCATAGTCTTTTTCACAGAAATGGGAAAAAAGCAATTCTAAAAGTTACATTGAGCTGCAAAGGGCCCCCAAATTCAAATCAATCTTGAAAAAGAAGAAGAGCATTGGAGGACTTACACTTCACTATTTTAAATTGGATTACAAAGTAACAATCATCAAAACTGTGTGGTACTGGCATAAAGATAGAAAAATAGATCAATGAAAAAAAAATTGAAAGTCCATAAATATACCCACATATCTATGGCTAATTAATATTTAACAATTTTATTGAAATATATTCAAACTCCAAGCAATTTGTACAATCAATGGCTTTCAGTATAATCACAGAACTATGCATTCATCACCACATTCATTTTTCAAACATTTTCATTTTCCAGAAAGAAAATCTCCACATGTAGAAGAATGAAGTTAGAAATGTACATTACACCACATACAAAAATCAGCTTAAAATAGATTAAAGACCTAAATATAAGATCTGAAACTATAAAGTGCTTAGAAGATAAATGGATGCAAATCTTCATGAACTGGGATTCAGCAATGAAGTCTTAAATATGACACCAAAAGCATGAACAAAAAAAGAAACAATAGATAAATTTTATTTCATCAAAATTTAAAAATTTTTTGTTATGAGACGTGTTATCACATGGAAGAGCCTTGAAAACATTATGCTCAGTGAAATAAGCAAGAAACATAAGCACAAAAATTGCATAATATCACCTATAAGAGATTACTAAAAATAGCAAATTTGCAAATATAAAAAGCAGATTAGAGAACCAGGAAAGGGTTGAAGAGGGGGATGATGGAAGGGGAAGTGTTTGTAAAAATAAAAATAATAAACACCATAAAAAGGGCAGTCTGAGTGTGGTCTACAGTGTGAACTGTGGTCTATGGTTGGTGGCAAGGCTCCAGGATGTGTAAGTTCATTGAGGGTGGTGGGCCACACTTGTGGGAGATGTTTGTGTG